>JAUPMH010011126.1:0-10958 GCA_032270665.1 Metridium farcimen
TAGATGTATCTTCCTGTGTGTTGTGTTTTTCTTTGCATTTCTGTGAAGTTTGAGGACATTTACTTCAATATTGAGCGGTTAATCGACAAGTTCGTAACATCTTCGGGCTTTTCGATTATTCAGCTTGTGTGTCGCAAAGAATGTTGGGTTTTAATTTACGCCTCGCTTTCAAAAACTTCGACGCCCTCAGACAGGAAGAAGAAATCGTTGCATTTTAAGACTCGTGCCGGCCAAAGGCCTGGGCACGAGTAATGAACTATGATTGTGGCGATTTCTATGAGGGTTTGTACATGTGTCTTGCAGAGCGCGAGGTATGACGACAGCGTTTGACGTAATGACATGATTTTGATAACGTTTATGTACAGTTGTCTACGCCATACTGTGTAATAACGCCATGTATTATAAAGCATGTTTTACGCTGGCTGGATACCGTAGGTGTACAAAACTGATAGCTTGCTTAGTAAAATTACGTTCTTCGAACATTACAGACATTCAAAACAATCTAATTTCACAGATACTTAGCTTTGAGTTCGGCCAGTTTCGGCCACTTGTAAAGATCATTTTTTACTAGTTACAATTTTCTTAGTTTTTAGTCTTTTATTGTTTAAAAAAAATTGAAATATTATCGACAATCTATCAGTGAATTGATTGTATAAAAATAGATATATGCATATATTTTCATAGTCAAAGAGTAAACTATTACACGGGGCAACAAGTCAAAAAATACAAGTCAATACAAGTAAAAAAATACGGGGTGTGGCCACGACTTCCGCACCATTTTGATGTAAACTTCAAATAAGAAATGATAGGTAATATAATGAAATTTGTAACACCGTAAAAAATGTTTTTTGCAGGGCCCCTCTGGATACCAGCCTAGTTGCTGAATGGGTCACCCTGCCTACATAAAGTTTACCTTAACCCTTGACTTAACTCTACTGACGTTTCGAGCTTTAGCCTTTCGTCGGAGTAAAAGCTTTTCCTTTTTTTAAGATGTTACAAATTTCATTATATTACCTATCGTTTATATCAAACACCGACGCAGCCTATACTAGTTTACTGGCTAGTTTCCATTTAAATAAGACAGATGTAATACTAAAATCTATAACGACTCAAAAAATCAACATTTAATAAGATCAATCTTGAACAGTTTTATATATATATATATATACCGTTTCTTAAAAATTATGAGAATTTCATATATATATATGCCTTTTGTTTCCCTATTGTTTGTGAGAGGTGAAACAATACTAAACAAAAGGAATATATATATATATGAATTTCTCATAATTTTTAAGAAACGGTATATATATATAAATAATAATTCGTTGTTTGCCTCGAGTGTTTTAGTATTGTTTTATAGATTGGAATAAAAATATTGAACTCTTTTATTCTGTCGGAATATTGAAATTGATTGAACCTGAAATCAGAGTTACTCAATGCTCAAATTGAACGTTGTCGTTTAGATCTACGCTCTCGTAATATGAAAAATGACGCGCAAATAAAAAAGTTGTTTTCGATATATATATTCTTATTTCAAATAATATTGACACAAAGAAATCAATATACAAGATTTCGCATTGTCATATTAATTAATATAAGATGAAATCTTGACTAATTCACACTATATAGACGATAAAGATAAAAATCTCTATTACAAAGTAGGTTTGAATTAAAGATATAAAATAAATTGGTTGTTTTTTATCTGATTAATACATCACGAAGGGAGAATCATAAAAGCATGAAAATCATGAACCTTTTTACTGATTAGTCGTTTAACAAATTTAAACTGTAAATTTACTAATGAACTGTAGATTTGTTATTCAAAATTGAAGGAGAATTTCCATGAAAGACTTATTTTGCCCATCACATACACTTGTGTAAAGCTCTAGGATATTAGTTTGTGTTAAAAACGGACATGCAAGCCTACGCATTGTAAACTGAGAACATGTACAGTAATATAGTTATTGGATCGATAATAGCAGACTAAAGCACCCAGACCAACTACTGAAGCTTACTCAGTTCCATCTATAATGCAAAACTGAATAGCAACAACCATCAGAGTAAGAGTAAGCAGAGTAAGATCGACTATATATTAAACATGAAACTATGAAACTATTACTTTTTTACGCATTGTAAACTAGATACACGTACAGTAATATAGTTATAGGATCGATATTAGCAGACTAAAGCACCCAGACCAACTACTGAAGTTTACTCAGAACAGCAACACACCAGCAGAGTAAGATCGACTATATATTAAAGATGAAACTATGAAACTATTACTTTTTTTACGCATTGTAAACTAGATACACGTACAGTAATATAGTTATAGGATCGATATTAGCAGACTAAAGCACCCAGACCAACTACTGAAGCTTACTCAAAACAGCAACACACCAGCAGAGTAAGATCGACTAAATATTAAACATACCTAGTATATACTAGTTTACTCACTAGTTTCCATTTATATATTAAACATGCTGTAAAATGTATTATTGAATTCAAAATCCATGGAATATTAAATAATAGAAAATAAGAAACGTTCATGATGAATAACAGGAAACAGTTGAAAATGAAAAACTGGATAATGGGAAAAAGCTATTTGGGGTAACTGATGGATAATGATACTTCGATTATTCTGCTTTTATCCTCGAAACAGTACAGTTACTGAAATTGCGCTATAAGCCTACTCAAGAATAGCTTAGCAGCTAAATCCAATTTTTTATGAAACTATTACTTTTTTCCAAATCACAAAAATCAGCCACATTCATGGAATAGTTCCGATTGTGATGATGTAAACACACATTACATTAAATGCCAGTCCCTCGTGATTGCAAGCCTCATATGTACGGTATATGCGCCTTTTAGTTTAATAGCGGTCTGTACTTACAATCAATCATAAAGTACATCGAGACTTGTAAGCATATACATTCTACTCGAGCGAAACGACTTTGTCTTCTGGCAGATTTCCATTTTCTAAAAGGTACTTGGCTCCTTATGAAATGATTTAATGAAAAAGTAGCAAAAAGACATTCGATTCGAAAACAAAAATCAATGTTGACATGTATGAAAACAGTCTTTTCCCCGCAATATTGTGTAATAGTAGGCGTGGCTTATTCATGTACTTTGTATAATACACCCCTTTACAGCACATTTGAAGTTTTAATGCAGCCAATTTCCCTTTGCTAATCTCACTATGGAAGGAACTAGATGAATGACAATCCCATTTGATGCACTGTAGCGTGGGTTGAAGGCAAGGCAAGGACATGGCGGATTCCTTTCTACATGCAACACTTTTATATTGAGATTTATTTCTTGACGAATTTTTATACTTTCTCACTGATGTCAGGTGTTTTCTTGTGAAAGTTTGATTTTTATTCCCTGTCTTCTTCTAATTAAATTATGGGATGTTGGAATAGTTTGGAAATCATTTGGCCATAGAAGTATCTGACATTGTCTGATTTTTTCGTCTTCAGATACAACTCAATTTTTTATGTTTGTATTGGATTACAGCTAGTAGTTTTGCCTAAAGAAACCAAGTAGCAGTCAAAATCTATTTTTTGTTTGTTTGCATGACCAAATAAAACTAGTCAGATGGTCTAAGGGTTTCAAGTGAGAAGCAGAACCACACATTTGTATGGTTAGTTTTGCGTGAAAAATACAGTCAGCAGAAATACAAAGACAAAATCTAATATTTTGCGTTTGCAAAGCAGTACGAGTTATGCAAAAAGGAATTCAATATATTCTTTTTTTGTTTTATTGAATAATACTTGTTTTGTCTCAAGGGCCAAAATTGATGCTGATTAGTTTATCTACAGCAATAAAGTAATAACCAGAGCCAAAGTCGAGGTTTGCTAGTCAGTTTGTCTAAAGGAATGAGTAAAAACCTGAGCCAAAGTCTAGAGTTTTTTCAATTAAACATTGGTAGTTTTTCATAGAGAAACCAAGTAAAAAGCAGAAGCAAAGTTTGTTCCGTTATCAATTGTACAGTTTTTCATATGATATCCTTGATATGCACGCCTTCCACCAGCTGCATAATAGACCTGGATCAATTAACATCGTTTAACGCGTCAGCCACCGGTTGCTTCGCATCATTGGAACAATGACAAGATCCGGTATCGAATTCTTTGTTTTCTGTTAATGACATAGAAACGAATTGTTCATTAATATCGAACACCGCCTACTTCATCAAGTATAGCCACACAACATAAAGCTTTTTTTACTTGTTTACATTCAAATCCATTGGATGTTTTCTTAAGCAAATTCTTTGTCTGGACGTTTTAGCCAATCAGAGTGTGTGACGCAAAACAAGACGTAAGGGATTTGCGCTGATTCGCTGTGTAGGATTATGTGAGGATTTGGTGGTTAGTTATCTATATAAATACACGGCTGACTGGTATAGCTGCATTGCTCATCCATCAGGTACTCTAGAGCTTGCAACGATATCAAGATATACAACAGGTAAGAAATGACATACCTTTGGGAGAAAACTACTACGTTTAAACTAAAACAGTTTGAGTTGTATTTTTGTATCGTTTTCTAATGAAGCTTATTCAGCACTTTACCGTATGATCTTAGTGATATAATCATAGAGTTCCAAACTAGGATTGCTTTTTTGTCTTACATATTTGGCAAATTCTTACTTTTTCTTTACTTTTCTATTTTCCCTTTTTCCCTTTTCGCTTTTTCTGTCTCAGGCAAATTTACTAAAGTACAGTATTGTCAAATTTGGCGAACGCCATTTCGTTCAGGCTTTCGTTTTCTTTCTTTTATTTTGTGTATATGTCAGTAAAAGTGTTGTATTGCTGCTATTTTTATCGCTTTTGGAAGAGCATTGAATATTTTAATCTAAAATTACATGATCATCAAAGTTTGGGATTGAATACAGAGTATATTACTATTACCTCCTACTATTTTGATCCAAAGATTAAACAAAAAGGCTTAGCATTCGTAATCGTTAATGATTTAATTACCACTTTCTAAACATTTATTCGATCGGTTCGATGAGATGCTCTAGAACGTTTGATCAATTATCA
Organism: Metridium farcimen; assembly: GCA_032270665.1. Classification (NCBI taxonomy): domain Eukaryota; kingdom Metazoa; phylum Cnidaria; class Anthozoa; order Actiniaria; family Metridiidae; genus Metridium; species Metridium farcimen. Next base: position 5,037 of record JAUPMH010011126.1, read on the forward strand.
GGTATTTATAATTGTATCATATCTAGTAACCTCTTCAATCTAGTCAATTATCATGTGTTTTATACAAGGAAATGGCTTATACAATGAGTAATGGGACTTAATTAAAAATAAAGAACAAAAAAAACCGCCATACACACAAACATTAAGGAAAACAAAAAACGACGTCATCGAGAGGAAACTTTATTAATGAAAAGTTAAAATGTTATTTTGGAGACTCCAACCTGGTAAAATAACGGAAAGGAAGTAACCTTTAGTCGGTTTGAGAACGGATAATGAAATAGGATAACAATTATAATATAAAACATTTCAAAACATTAAAACTGATGTACTGTGCATTGAAGATGTCAAACTATGAGGAATGCTGTATTATAGATAAATGGAAATGACAAATTGCATCGATAATATCAAACACAGTTTATTACTATTAAAAAGCAACCTTCAAATTCCTGGTTTATAAACTCTAAACGATTAGGCCAATAGTTTCAAAAGATCGATAATATCAGAAAAGCATCTATTCAAATCTCAATAGCGGTTGTCCTGTTTTAACTCTAAATGATCAGGCCTATAGATTCAAAACAGTCGTTTAAGTTCCATTAAGCTAATACTGGTTTCATTTTGCATAAAGCATTAATACATTTCTGAGTTAAACACTACTTGATCTGTTACTAACAAGGCACATAAGAGCAGATTTCGTATGACTATGAAAAGCTCACGAAACGAACACGGTCAAGGCAAGGCAAGGCACGGAAAATGTCTTGAAAACATCACGGTCGCGGCAAGGCACGCACACGGCACTGAACTTTTCACAGTCATACGAAATCTGCTGTATTTTGCCCCGTGCCTTACGCGCGCTTTTTTCATTAACAAACGTTTTTAATTTGCACGAAACAGAAAACAGTGGGCGTCGTCCAACACACCTCAACAAAATATTAGTCCCGCTATAGCGTTATAACGGCCCGTTACATTTCAATATTAATACTGGACTACCAAGAGTTCTAAAATCGTCATTGAAGCATGCGTACATGATCCAAAACGAGACGAAAATAAAAAGAATCTAGTAAAACATGGCAACGGACTACGTTCTGATTTGTCGGGTTTTTTCCTCTCTGCTTGACAAAAGCCATTTATATTCAAGAACAATATTCTTTGATTAATTCTTCCTGTTCAAATGGTGTATATAATAGATTGTTGATGGTTTTATCAAGCATCTGTTAAAGGTGGGTGAACAGTACTACGGCCTCTATATTGAATGCTTCAAAGAAAAGCCTTTCTATTGTATTCCAATTGAAAAGACACTAATACTTTTCTAGAATAACACAACAAACTTGAAAAGGCTTCATTCTTCGTTGAGTGGTTCGTATAAATACTGGCAGTGCCGAGGAATAGTACAGGCTGTATTTTATATTGATATGAAGAAATGTGCTCGAATCATATGAACTTCAAATCAAATAGCACTAATACTTTTTTGGACATAAATAACTGACTTTTTCTAAGTGGCTTTATCGTTAAGTGTTGTGTTTAAAAACTCTTTGCATAAACGTGCAGGCTTCTTTTAGTAATATCCGGATCAAAAGCGAAATGCGTAGCATTGCTAATATAAAATTGATAAATGCCAAAGCTGATTAACTGGAAAATATCGTGCACGTTATTGTTCACACCTAGAAAAGACGAACAGGAAACACAAATGGGCTAAAAAAGAATAGAATTAAATGAATCCATAGTGCAAATCTACTTGGATGTTTTGAAAACAAGTCCATTTTCTTTTTTTACTCCCTTTTAACGAAAGGGTTGGACATCCAAAAACGATGACTATTAGGTGATGAATGAATGGATGGAAGGATGAATTAATAAATAGATAGAGATAGATAGATAGTTTTTCAAGAAAGCTATAGCAACCCGTAGGTTGAATTAAAGCAATATGAAATATAGATGAAAGAATAAATATAGGTGAATGAAAAAGTGACTGCATGAATGAATTAATGAATTAATGAACGCACGGGCGGATGGATAGAAGGAAGGAAGAATATATGAATAAATGAAATAGATGAATGAATAGGCGAATAAATAAGTGAGTGCATGGATGATTGAATGAGCGCACGCACGCACGCACGAACAGACGGAAGGATGGATGGATGAATAAATGAAATAGATGAATGAATAGGTGAATGAATAAAAAAAGTGAACGCACGAACGAACGGGCGGAAAGATTGAGGGATGAATAAATGGTTGTGTAGTATAGAACAAACTTCAATGAAACGAATAAAAGAAAATTGAAAAACAAAATCATAACTGAATAAACGGGTTAGTGAAGAAGCCATTTTATATTTTGATGTCCGTAAAATGTGTATTAAGTTTTACTCAACATGATATAATTCTTCGATATTTTTGCTTTTTCAAAAATCATTAATTAGCATCGTATCGTTAATTGATTACTTACTAGACACACAATGGCTTCAACGAATCACTGATATGAAAACAATCCGGCTTTACACTAGGTAACAAGATTTAACGACATTAAACGTATTTCAATTCAAATTAAAGTGAATCTGCTTAATTCAATAGAGGTTTTTCATTCACTAGATCTATCACGCCACAGGAGAGCTCTTATAAATTCACATGCGGTACGTACATGTAACTATTAAAAAAATATCATGTGGAGTGACCGGTGAGAAGTGAACGCACATTAAACGAACAAATAGAACTGTGGTGTGGATTATTGATTAGTTATGGGCTAAATGGAATAGGCGCTATATAAATCATTCTTAATAATAATTATCGATTATTGATAAGAAATATCTCTAATGAACGGATACATAAAGTAAAAGGGTCATGAGTAGAAAATAGAACTGTGGTGTTGATTATTGATTGATTATCAATTATTGATAAGAAATATATCTAATGAACGGATACATAAAGTAAATGGGTCATGAGTAGAAAATAAAACTGTGGTGTTGATTATTGATTGATTATCAATTATTGATAAGAAATATATCTAATGAACGGATACATAAAGTAAATGGGTCATGAGTAGAAAATAGAACTGTGGGGGTGGATTATTGATTGATTATCGATTATTGATAAGAAATATCTCTAATGAACGGATAAATACATCCGAATTTATTTACTGTTACTATTGGTCATTAGAAAATCAACCATGTATATTGAGGTCACAGTATTGATGCATTAAATAATTTAAACAATTCAAAACTGTATCGTATTCGATGAAAAAAGCAAGAAAAATGAAAACTAAATGTGAAATGTGATCTTCACTATTTTTAATATACATATGTACATGTATAACATTATTAGACATTCGCTATCAAACACAATCTACTAAAGATTATAAATAGAAACTAGCGAGTAAACTAGTATAGGCTGCGTCGATCGGTGTTTGATATAAATAATACAATGAAATTTGTAACACCGTAAAAAATAGAAATGGAAACTAGCGAGTAAACTAGTATAGGCTGCGTCGATCGGTGTTTGATATAAACGATAGGTAATACAATGAAATTTGTAACACCGTAAAAAATACGTTTAGAGCTTTATCTTTAGTCGGAGTAAAAAAGGGAATAAAGATTATGTTATTAATTACTAGTTGGTATTTACAAATGATAAGTTCCACTTGAACGTAAGAAGAAAAAAGTCGATTTTTCGTGTTTATTATGGCTTGTGCTGATTTTGTACTATTATCCTTGTTTAATCCACTTGTATTATTATCTAAAAGCCTTTTAGCTCACTGATACGGATGTTTTGGTATACATTTCTCTCCATTAATGTGTTGCCTTCCTTTCCGTTAGGATTTTAATGATCTTCATGTTGTTTTAAGTGTCATATATTTTACTTCAACTGCCTGCTCTTTATGGTCTCTTGTAACAGTTGTTTATCCGTTACGGCTGCTTCATGTATATAGGGATGATCCTTTTAGACGTTTTAGACTAATATTGTTTATTATAAAACATTGGAGATAATACGCGCGCTCTGATTGGCTATAAAATATTGGAGATAATACGCGCGCACTGATTGGCTATAAAATATTTGAGATAATACGCACGCTCTGATTGGCTGGCTACCGTGTTTATACTGATTAGGACAGAGACACGCTCAGCAAAAAAAATGAAAATCTTTTATAAATGCAAAACATAACGTCCTCTTGAGTCTATATACTGTGTTATAAACACTATTGCAGCTGTAGAGCACTGGAGAAGTCAAAGAATATAGGTGAATAAATAAGTCGTCTACGCCTCGTGTTCTTTTACGACTTCTCTCTTGCTCTACAGCGCCCGGCGTGTTTACAGCTATTTCAAAAAGGTTGAGTACTGAGATTCCGTATACTGTAATACAAGACCGAAATGCATTATCAAAACACTCACATCGCCAAACAATTCAATTTTTTTTGACATAGCGTCTCCTCCACTGTGTGGAGCTGGCATTAAGTGACTCTGAAACAGTGGAAACCAAGCAGCGGTAAGGCAGATTGAATGGCAATATGACGATCAACAATGCATTTCGGTCTTGGAACATGATATACACTATTACAATTTACGGTATCTCAGTACTCAACCTTTTTTGAAATAACTGTATATCACAATATATAGACACGTATGCCGTTTTAAATTGCTTAATAATAATTACTTGATTATATATATTTGATAATTGGGCTCTTTGATTTGAGAATTGAGCGGGCACGGATTTGTTAACGATACTCAGTAAATCAAAACGATGCGACAACCTCAACATGCATGTAAAAAACAAATTAGGCAGACAGACAGACAGACAGACAGACAAACAAACGACCCACCCACACACCCACACACCCACAAACCAACCAACTGATTAACTTAATGACCATATCAATCAAGCAGACAAAAATGATAAGAAAAGCAGAAAATGAAACAAAAAATACCCAGAGATAGAGTATTGATAAGCATGAACATTAAAACTTAATCTTAATATTTCTAACCTACATTTATTTGTGATTGCAGCAGACTCCAAGATGATCGTCAAAGTTCTAGTAGTCCTGATTGGATTAATCGCTGTTTGTAGAGCAGGCGACAAGACACAAGATGACAAACAAACCAGATCCATGTCCATGTTTGTCAGTAAATGCCCGCCCGGTCTGTGGTGCGGTAAAAAACGATCCCTAGCATTATCTAAATTAAAACAAATGCAACAGTTAGGCGAAGAGGAAGATCAGAACGACGAAACTCCTAAAGCTGTAGCTCAAAGATCTATGTCAAATTTTGCATCAAAGTGTCCCCCCGGTTTATGGTGCGGTAAAAAAAGGAGCGTCCCATCAAGATTCCAAGAAAGGCCTGAAATACCAATCGACGAAGAGGCCATGCAAAACCAACAGCAACCCATCGTAAATAAGAATGTATATCGACGATTTATGGATAAATGTCCCCCCGGACTTTGGTGCGGAAAGAAGAGAAGCTTAGCCTCTAGATTTGTAGCCAAGTGTCCCCCCGGACTCTGGTGCGGCAAATAGATCTAATAAATAAAGAAATCCTATATTTGAGAACTAGATTGATTGAAACATTGAATGGATAAATGAACTGAGGAAATCTCAATCTCTGATGTCACAGTTGGCAATTGAGCTTATAAAACTAATGACATTTAAATTAAACCTATCAAATTATTAAATTCTTGACTTCTGAAGCTATTAGTCAAAAATATCAAATTCGATATTGTATGTCTCTCTCTTTGAAGAGTAATAAAGCAAAGACCGGTTACTCAGTGAAATTTGCGTCGTCTATTTGTTGGGGAAGGGAGGAGCAGTGAGAAAATGACCGAGAAAATGAAAGAAAAATTAGATAAAAATAGCCGACGAGGAAAACAACATTAATGAATATAATGTACGAGTCAAATCCAAAGGTGCCCATCCCCCCCCCCCCCCGGGCAAACCCCCGGGCATTTGAC
>JAUPMH010011237.1:592-10955 GCA_032270665.1 Metridium farcimen
ATACCTTACACTATTTCTTGGTGTTTTTTATTTGTACATTATACCTTACACTATTTCTTGGTGTTTTTTATTTGTACATTATACCTTACACTATTTCTTGGTGTTTTTTATTTGTACTATATATCTAGCACTATTTTCTGGTGTTTTTTATTTGTACATTATACCTTACACTATTTCTTGGTGTTTTTTATTTGTACTATATATCTAGCACTATTTTCTGGTGTTTTTTATTTGTACTATATATCTAGCACTATTTTCTGGTGTTTCATTATTTCTACTATATATCTAACACTATTTTCTGGTTATTTCCATTCTTCTTGCTGTGTTTTCGGCGGTGACTGTAGCATCAACGTCGGATTGGTTGACATTTTGACATTTAAGGCCTTTTATTATAGCATTACGGACTTCTTTTCTTAGGAAGCCATACAATAAAGGATTAAACAAGGCTGTGCTGCAAGCCAATGAAGCTGTTACCATTTTACCAACATCTAATGCATTTTGTTTATCTTTTGGTATAGTGACGTTCTCTTCGTGAAATTGTTCATAGATAGTTATGATAAAATAAGGTAACCACGCCAAGATAAAAGTACCAACTAGTAGGCCAATCACCTGGGCTGTTTTCATTTTCCTTGAAAAACTACGGCCCTCCATCTGCCCTGGTTCATTGGCGCGAATTTGCCGTGCATGCCCCCTTGCGATGCAGTAGATCTTTGTATTAACAAACATGACACAAATAAATGGAATACTGAACACAATAACGAAACGAATGACTTGAAATAGTTGCTCATGCCTAGAGCTAACCGCAAAGTGGACTAACTCTTGAGCAGTAGAAACTAGCCATATGGATGCAATAATAAGACCTGCTTGCCTGCTATTTACTCTTGCTTCGTAAGTTAAAGGATTTGTTATAGTAAAGTACCGATCTAACGTAACTGCACACAGGTTAAGTAAAGATGCAACGCCAAGGATAGGGAACAACGTGTCCAGAAATGGTGCCGATGTAATCAGTTGTTGCTGATAGAGTTCTTTAATTTTTAGCGGAACCACAACCGCAGCCATAAGTAGATCTGCAAGTGATAAACTTAGAACAAAACAGTTTGTAATCGTCCTGAGTCTTCGTACTCTACATATTGTACCGATAACACACAAGTTGATCATTAATCCAAGCACCATAACCGTAGCAAAATACACTACTAGAATCACATGTGGATTAGCTACAACACTTGGTATGGTTGGCTCTAAGGAACTATTGCCACTTGAACAATTATACAACTCTAGAATTCCCTCCAGGTACAATATTTGTTGTGAGGAGTCCATCGACGAAATAGACGACATATTGAGTGTAGTGTTGTTAACCCCACAATCCTGTAGTTCCTTTAATATTTTTTCAGTCGAGAAACCGTGTGAATTACTTCCACCACCAGGAACAGGTGGGGGTATATCAGGTATATCAGCCATGACAGAATGATGTTTTGTACAGTCGACCAAAGTGTTTAAATAACGAATTAAAGATATAAGTTAATTGAAGTCTTCTTCAAGCTGGATGTTTGCTGAAAGTGTTCTCTTTACCACGACGACCAACCGAACACTACAACCAATCTGATTGAACTTTTGACAAAATCGATTTTTCACCTTTTATTGTTTGCGTTGCCTGGTAACCAATCATTTTGCGCTATCTGATTGGTTAGAATTACTCAGATGATGGGTATGTGTCTTAATTTGATGTCAGACCTTAAAAGTAGTTCAAGATGGACATCATAAATTAGTTCAGAGACAGAGAACGATGGTGTGTGGATTTCCTAGCACCTGTAAATCACTGAAAAATGGTTTCTAATGTAGGAAGTACGTATAGTCCAACTATTAGACTAGAGCTGCTATACACTGGATATCATATTAACTTGATTAACATGATTCTAGTGACGACATCATCATCAATCAACTGGGGAAAAAATGATCCAAAATTAGATTATACTATATGAATAATGTGTCAACAACAGTGAAAATAAACACGTTCATTCTAAAATACTAAGAAAGGAAGACAGGTGCGGGTTCTCAGGAAGCACTAATAGCACTGATCAGGCGGCTTTTGAACACTTTTAATTTATTGTTAATTTCTCTGAAAGATGTCTTTTTCGCGTTTTATTGTTAAATAAAAAACATTTTTAGACGCGCCACGAGTTACCTTCCTATTTCGAAAAAGCGACAAGTACCGTTGTTGTTTTCATTTATCGATCGTGCTGGAGGTTGACATGTTCTTTTATTTTACTTTCTCGTGTTTATTTAGAAATACGAGATGGCAACCACATGACCTTGTAAGTAGGATTCTGCGAGTTTTCAAAAGCAAATAAGGATCAATTGTGAGTGTGTGGAATCAATATGGTATGACAGTGTATATTTACCATTTGATATGCCTATTCTGACTGATCTATAATCACGTTCTCTACTAGCTCAAGTACTCATAAACCAAGAGAAATGTTCTTGTTAACCTTTGATAAACTATGTCCAGTCCTCAAGAAATAATAACACCAATAATAGCAACAAATAATTATAAATAATAATGATAATGATAGCATTAATTGATAGACAAAAAAAAAGGAAAGAAGATGAAAAAGAAAAGAAGAATGGTGCGATTAACGTTGCAACAGACCAACACACAGAAAAAACACATCCACAAATAAATGAAATATTTTTTTTCACCTAAAGGGATGGAAAAACAGTTGCAATCCAATTTGCAGTTGAGTCCTTTTCCGCTTGGTTACGATCTAGTTAGTGATAAGGGAATTACTATAGTGATTACGTCATAGTTTGATAATCTTGATTATAAAGAGAAACGTGGTAAAAATGATTTATTTGTGAATCCATTTCAATTGATTTAATTTCTGTCGGTTCTTGTGATGTTTTAATCTGGGTATCAAGTTACATGACCTCACAGTGGTCAAACTTGATCAGTAAGTCATAGTTGTACCATGTATCATATTTGGTTATTATGGACGTAGTCTATATCAGAAGGCAGTCAGTTTATATTTATTCTGATAAAAGATATGATAGTGTCAAAACATAGAAGTAAAACAAGATACCATCCATCAACCATGCCTTTATTAAAGGTATAGGTATAACACCAAATAGCGAATACACTAGTGGCCATCTATAAGCCATGCATTGTGATCTGAAAAAAATACACATTTAAAACCGCTGTTTCGTCATTGTTCAATCTATATTCCAGCAAAACAATGTGTTACGTGATTCCACTGATTAATATTCCACTTTTGCCTTTTTTAAGTTTATTAGTGTTTTTACACTATTTCGTGCAAGACTCTCGGTAAATAGAAATTAGAAAAGATCTTCTTTTCGTTTTCTTTACTCTGAAAATGACTTCCGCTCGGGTTGTCGAAACGTCAGACATCAACACCATCAGTCTTTCTCAAGACTACACCACCCCGGACGATCATGCCTCATCTACATCTATTATTATTATGTTCCGACTCTCAATTCCTATATATAGCATACCTGTCACGTGACAGTTCTTTTAATTCATGTATATATAACCTTATGCCGGTACTAATATAAAAGTTTTCGTCTGAGCTAAGTGTCGTGGTGGGGTTCCTGTGGTGCGTTATCTTTTGAGTTGTTTATAACCTTATGAGCCGACTAATATAAAAGTTTGTGTCTGTCGTGGGGTTCCTGTGGTGCTTTATCTTTTGAGCATATCGCCGCGCAAACCCCTGAAATTCATGTCATGTTAACTACTCATGCTTGTTTCATTTGAGGTCAGTATAGCCAGACTAATTGCGGTGCTTGTAATCCTTGTGTCTTGTAGTGTCTTCTCTCTCTTGGTATTCAATGGAGGATTGTTCATGGATAAACCCTGGTAAGTACTTCTTGATACATAACAAATATAAAAATGACAGTTTTACTATATGACGCATTGATACTACATGGTTTAGTACTCTTAACGACCTTTCCTTTACAACAAAACAGTGAGGATTTCATCTCGAGATTCTTAAGATCTTAGTGGTTTTTGTTGAGATTATTTCACTGAATACTTTTATGACCAAAGAAGAGAGATATCACCAAAAATAACTACAAATAAACTAACTGACAAGGGAAAATACGACTAAATGTGCTTCTTTCATAATAAGAAGGTTTAATTTGTTGATTTTCAAGTCAACAAAGTAAAATATTTAGCTTTTCAGTTCTCATTTATAATTTATAATCGAACATTTTTATTACCTTTTAAAATTGAAAGAGGATTGTTTTATATTCAACAAAGAGGAATAATACCTTTATAAAACATGCTATATATTCCATGCAATCAGCGGGAGACAATTTACTGATATTGTGTGAATAATACATGTACGTTGAGTATGTATGATCTTCGTGCTGATATGATTGTTTTTCTCTCAGTCAGCCTTTAGTGAATAAATGGGTTTTGATTGATATTGGTCAGCGGTCTAGATAGTTCGATAAAACCGGTTCGTCATGAATTGACTTGATATTGGTTACATCGTCACAACGTGTCTTTTTATCAATGGTAACATACATTGTAACCATACATGTTGTAGTTTGTACGCAAGACATTGACTTGACATTGGTTACATCGTCACAACATGTCTTTTTATCAATGGTAACATACATTGTTACCATACATGTTGTAGTATGTAGACATTGACTTGACATTGGTTACATCGTCACAACATGTCTTTTTATCAATGGTAACATACATTGTTACCATACATGTTGTAGTATGTGCGCAAGACATTGACTTGACATTGTTTACATCGTCACAACGTGTCTTTTTATCAATGGTAACATACATTGTAACCATACATGTTGTAGTATGTACGGAAGATATTTGCCATGCTAATGTCATATTATAACAGACTGGCTCACTTCTACAACATTTTCAAGGCCACGATATAGCAACTCGGTGCTCACTTTTCACGACTGCTACCCAGAATGCATTGTTGTTAGACTACTAACCGGAACAATAGACAGCATATATAGACCATGTATATGACTGACGAAACAATTGATTCCAGTCGAGACGGTAGTAGGTGAATCTATACTGTATTTTAACCACTCCAGCCTCGACTGCAGTTAACCCATTGTTTTATGATCAGTGAAGCGAATTTAAGAAATGTCTATTCACACCACAGGAAACCCAACTTTTTCTTGTCTTTTTTTCTTGTCTTTTCTTGTCTTTTCTTGTCTATCTGAAATTACGCTAATAATACTGTAACAGTACATCAAGCTAAAATTGGGATACCTGTTGTAGTGTATTATTAGCGTAATATTCAGTTAAAGCTGAGCAAAAAGAAAGAAGAAAAACAAGACGGTTTGTTGTAGACAACGATGGTCCAGTATATAGGTGGTGCGTACATCCATGGCCAAAAGTCCATTACTATGTATTACATTAAATACCGCCCACCTTGATTGTGAAACTATTAGTTGGCCAGTACGACTACTCTCGACCATCTGACAAATACTCTTCGGTGATAGATCGGAACAATTCGTAAAGCCGTCGTAAATCATTCGTCGTAAATCATTCGTCGTAATCAATTGTATCCACGGTAAGTGTAAATGTGATGAAATGTGACTTGTGTCGACTGGTTGGTGTTACTATAATAGATGTATTATAAAGTAAGCCATGTTTAACGTGTGTGTACAGGTGTAATAATTAAGACAAACATCAGTTTATTTGATAGTTTGTCGAAACAACAATCTCAGTTTGTTTTGCATGATAAAAAATACAAATCCACTGCCAACGAGATACAGTTCAGCCATCAATAACTAAAGTTTTTTTGATATTGTATGACATGTTTTTTGTTTTTAAGGTCTGTCATATGTTTAATAATTAATTTTATTATAATGGAAGTTGTGGCTAAAGTAATTACAATAACAAACTGTATTATGATTAACATATCTGATCTCGAGCTTGCATTAATTGTTTTTGTCAATATGGCGTATTGTAAGATGCTTAGCCGGATTGTTACATGTTCCCCATATAGTATGTATCATCTATAAAGCAAGACTAGAACTGCATGTATATATTATTAACACCTATATCGCAAAGTGTCAGATAATTAGCTAATTGTTATTTGTAATACTTGTTACAAGTATTGTCCAATCAAACTCGCTCTTCTTGCTGGTGGTAGAAGTTTTTTTGGATAAAGGACCACAAATTACAACTCTTGGTGCAACGACACAGCCCCGGGTTTTAACCGCTAATTAGCCTTCTACTATGTGCTCGAATTCTTTTGATTCGTCGCCGCTTTAATTGTCGACAAGTTGGCAAGGAGAAGTCATATTAATATAATAGAATTAAATGCTTGTAGCTCGTCTTGTTTGGATGAATTATTAAACCTTGTGCATGTATGTATATACACTGCAGTTTGTCTAAACTGATTCATTCAAGTGTGCATGAAAGCGTTTGAGTATTGTAGTTTTAACTACAAAAACCGACTTCAGTCTGTCACTGGTGGTAACAAGTTTGCGGTCTGCAATATATAACTAGATGTCGTCAACTATTTTTTATTCATTAGACCTTTGTCACCCTTAGTGGTGTCCTGCTACGAGTCTTGTTGGATAGATGCATTTTCAAAGAACGCGATGAAGCTTATCTAAGTGAGTAAAAAACAATTTTCTCTTTTGAAGGGCTTACCGCAATGAAAGGACGAAAGAGAGATGGTAGTCTCGTAAATAAAGCAAGGTTAAGTGAAGACTTGAAGTATTATCAAGCTACTGGAAGAAAACGAATTCTGATCAAAGTCGGAGGAAGAGTATTTGAGACGTGGGATGAAAACCTTAAGAACCATCCGTCTACACTACTGGGAAGCGACGAGAAAGAATTCTACTACAACCCAAAGACGAACATGTATATATTTGATCGCGATCCACAGATGTTTAGACATATATTAAACTACTACAGGTAAATTGTTATCTCTTGTATAAAGTACACTTGTATATAACCACAAGCACTTCTACATTTTGATATATCTAAACACTACATGCAGGTAATAAACGGGCTTTATGGTTTTATCTATTCTTGGACTTCTTGAATATATATCTAGCATGTTCAAATAATTTCCATATAAAGTAGTATACAGAGAAGTTAGAACAATTACCCCCCACACGATTGAGCGACGTCCTACCTCTCTTGTGTGTTAACTGATTAGATTTTATAACTACAAAGGCCCCACTACAAGCGTGAGACTCTCAAGCTAAGCAACAAATTAAATATTTATAGGAGACAAATTATTCCTTATTTCTGGAATTATTGGCTTACTAACTTGCTGTTTGTCAGGACAAGTTTCTTTCATTTGGCTGACTGCATTTGATTGCTTGTTTTATCAGAAATACATTAGTTGTTAATAAATGTCACAGTCTTCTACCATTAGTAAAGTATTGTTATTGTTGCTACCCAGAGAGCGATAATTGGACACACTAACCACTACCATCTCACAATATAAAACTAAGGCTCATATAAATTATACGCCTATTAGCAAACATATGTCACTTCAACTTAGTTATATACTAGTGTAGAAACAACGATTCAGTGTCATATACACTGTTAACAGGGATATACCAGTTTAGATAGAAAAACCCTTCAATATTGTTTGTTTTAAAGTACATCTATTCTTACAGGGTTTTCTAAAGCTGTTTAATAACCAGCCATAATACACACCTTCGTTTCATTGTCTGTATTCAAAGCGTGTGGTAATATTGTAAAGAGTTTCGCTATATTTACACCATGTATTCGTTTTGATTGGAGGGGTTTCGGTTTGTTTAACATAGTAACAACTACCGTCTGTTGAGGGTGAATGTTTGTTTCTAAAGACCTGTTTGTATATATGTTGAGGTCGGACATATATGGATCTTTTTACCCTTTGGGCACTGCAAAGGCGCGCACTTCAAACTCTTACTGATTACTTATTTTCTCATTCCACTATGTACATCGTTCTGCTTTTAGTATACACCTATTTCAAAAATCGTTGTCGCAGCCAGCTACAGTCCACAATCTGAAGCCTGCAAAGGATGCCGGTTAAATGTACTTAATTTGTGATTCATTGCATGTTTCTAAAATAAATATTTGTATTTATATCTACCACAACAACAACTTGTTATGGTCATATAACACAAACACGCACAAGCAAAATATGCTATGAATAAATCGATAACAAGAGACGAAATACCGACATCCTTTGCAGACTTTAGAGTGTGGAATGTGGATTTTTTTGCGACAACGATTATTGAAATAGGTGTATCATAATGTGCATCTGGTTACTTTGTTGTCAGCTAGACCATCAGTTTTGTTAAACATGTATATTGTTGAATGATTTAATTATAGTTTAATATGAATTGTGTTCCAGAATTGGCCGTCTCCACTATTCCATCGATTACTGTGCTGAGGAGTTCCGTGACGAGCTGTCGTTTTTCAGGATATCGATTAACGAAGTAGACAATTGCTGCTGGGACGATTACCGACAGCCTAAATCCATCAATTTGAATAAAGTGTTTAATCTTGAAGAAACTGGAGACAATCAATCTTTAGTCAAAGAATCGCTGTTGACTAAGATATGGAATGTGTTTGATAATCCAGAGAAGTCGTTGTTCGGTGCGATATGGTATTATATATCAGGTCTAATGATTGCATTGAGTATTGCTTGTACAGTAGTAGAAACTATTCCTCCACCATGTGACGACAATCTTATATGTAGTATACAACATGCACATATGTGTCACAAACCAATTAACAAATCCACCTTTGGATTGACCATTGACTCACCTGTTAACACTATGGCCTGCCATGAACTACTGGACTACCTCAGGTCTAAAGAAAAAGTGTTTTTTATTCTGGAAAGTATTTGTGTTGGTGCCTTTACCTTCGAGTATTCGGCAAGATTCATATCTGCTCCAAATCGATGGGCATTTTTCAAAGAGTTTATGAGCTTAGTTGATTTAATCTCGATATTGCCATATTATTTGGGTATCATCTTGGACATATTTAAACTGAACGTTGATAGCCTAAGTGCATTGGTTCTACTGCGCGTGCTCCGTGTATTCCGTGTTCTTAAATTCACTCGACACAGTAGCCGACTACGAAGTCTCTTATTTGCTATTCAACGATCTGCATCAGAATTAGGGTTTATATTGTTTAGTCTGTCTCTGGGTATCATTCTTATCTCAAGTTTACTGTACTACGTCGAGAAAGATGGGCCAGCGGCTGACTTCTTTAATAGCATCCCGGCAGCCATGTGGTACTCTGTCATCACCATGACAACAACAGGGTAAGGTCACGTGATTTATTCATACACACAAACGTTGCCTAGCACTGCTATAGATATGGTGTAGTATTAACATCGTTTTTCTATTTGCTATTCAGATAAAGCTATTTCCAAAAAACTTTGAATACCAAATAAGGCACTGACTGAATACCGAATACTGCACTTTGAATACCGAATACGGCACTGACTGAATACCGAATACTGCACTTTGAATACCGAATACGGCACTGACTGAATAGTGCATTCCAAGACCGAAAGGCGTTTTTGGACATGTTACATCGTCTAAAATAAAATATAATAATTATTCATTTTTGATTTAAGTACATCAGTTCTATCATAAACAAGATGCTAGTTACATATAGGGAACTAACCCTAACCCTAAGTACATCAGTTCTATCATAAACAATATGCTAGCTACATATAGAGAGCAGATCGCGCAGTATTTACTTCCAAATTAATGAGACCCACAATGCCCTTGGGTCTTAGAATGCACTATTCAGTATTCAATGTTTTTTTTAAATAGCTCAGTATACACCCTCCTCCACGGTTAAGATTGCTCTTGTAGATTTCTCAGAATTATTTTAAAGATTTTTTTAATTATTTTTTTTAGAATTATTAACAAGTTTTCTAAATGATGTAACTACTGTTTGTGTATAGATATGGTGATTGTGTGCCCAGTACAGCGTTTGGTAAGATCGTTGGTAGTGTTGGATGTATCGTTGGTGTACTGATGATAGCTCTACCTGTACCTATCATACAGAAAAAGGTATAAAAACTAACCCATGTGTGATTACCACGTGATCAGTGTGTGATTACCACGTGATCAGTGTGTGTTTACCACGTGATCAGTGTGTGTTTACCACGTGATCAGTGTGTGTTTACCACGTGATCAGTGTGCATTTATCACGTGATCAGTGTGTGTTTATCAAGTGATCAGTGTGTGTTTACCACGTGATCAGTGTGTGTTTACCACGTGATCAGTGTGTGTTTACCACGTGATCAGTGTGCATTTATCACGTGATCAGTGTGTGTTTATCAAGTGATCAGTGTGTGTTTACCACGTGATCAGTGTGTGTTTA
>JAUPMH010011348.1:0-10951 GCA_032270665.1 Metridium farcimen
CTCTGTTATATAAGCTTTAAAATGATATATAATATGTCTATTATTATTGTAAAATGATGCGGTAAACACACTTTTAACTGAGAGCATGTGAAAGCACACCGCGAACGTGGACCGTAACCTTAACAACATACATTTGCTCATGCTCAATAAAATATCTATCAGGACAGTGAAGAGGTTTCTTTTAGCAATCTTACCCATTCAGAGTTGTCAATTAGTTTCAATGATAGACAAAGTGCTGCTGCAGCAATTTCAGATGGTAAGTATTGCACACTGGTATAGTCTGGTAGAGTGACTTCCATCAAGTATTTAGCCATTGTGTGTTTTTCAGCATCAACCTGCAATAAAAAAAAAAGAAATAATTTGAAAAAAAGCTCAAAACATTTATATAACTTTCAACATGCAATGAGAAGCACACCAATGCTTTCCCAATCTATCAAAAAAATAATATTTTTGAGTGTTACAAAATAATGTCCACTTCATTGGTCTTGAACATAAGTATTATGTACTTATTGACTGAGTGGGAGGACAGTAGGAAAATATTTAGCTCAAGGTTATATTTTACAAATAATATTTTCTTGTCCAGCCGGACATAATTCAGTCAATGAGCATTTTATCATATAACCCTTTCATTTTATATTATTTTCACAAGCGGGCCGTATGCCTTTTTGGGCGGGTCGGATAACAGCCCCCATCACATGACTTGCCTGCATGGTTTTTACGAGGGGTGCACCAGCAAGGAAATATGGTTATTTCATAATAATGAGCAAGTTGTCATCTACTCTTTTCTTACAGTTATACACCTATTTCAAAAATCGTTGTCGCAGCCGAAGCTACAGTCCACACACTGAAGCCTGCAAAGGTTGTCGGTATTATGAACATAATGTGATTTATTACACGTTTTTTTAAAGAAATATCAGTGTTTCATCATCTACCACTGTAACAGTGTTATAACACAAATACGTCCAAATACGTCTGTAGCTTCGGCTGCGACAACGATTTTTGAAATAGGTGTATATTATAGTATTTGTCATCTGGATTTACCTCTCCTGCTTTGGAATTTCTTCTTAGAAAGTGAAGACACAGTGGTTTTCCAAGGTCAAATTCAAGTTTTTTGAAGATCAAAGCTTCCATTTGTCTAATCTGTCGTTTGGTGTAAGCGTGGTCTGTGATGTATACAAAGTCATTGATCTCAGGGGCGTACATTTCTTCATATTTGGATGCTAACAGCATAGCACTGACACCAAGCAATTGAAGTTTTTGTTTGGAGATTTCATGGCACTGAAAACAAATGATTAGAAATTGTTACAGTCAAAACACCTAAATTGTAAACACGTGGAGCTCATTATTGAGTTTTCGAAATTTGTTTCCATTAATCCATTTGAACTTGGAATGTTGAAAACGAAGATTTCAAATAATATACCCGTGAAATAGTTTGCCGACTATTTAGATTAATACATGGGTGCTTGGAGATTCAAAGATAAATCTCAATATCTCAGCACTCCCATGACAGTATTTATATCTATATAAACAGGATTTCCATAAAAAAATTTGTCTCTATGCTACTCCACATTGTAGTATCAAGTTATTGAATGGATAGCCATTAGCCTCATAGCAAGTAATATATTCTTTTGTACTTAGTAGAGTCTGTGGTAAGGCAAGGAATGCAATCAACACTATTTCACCAATTCACTTAATTAAGGCAAAGTGTGCATAATGAAGAACTGACAACTGGTCTATTCAGGATGACAGTTTTCCGATATGAAAGTTGTGATAGATAGATTTTTTTTATAATACTGTGGACATTATTACTTTTTATAATACTGTGAACATTACTTACAGCTAAATATCTGTCAATAATGGATATGGTCATATAAAGGGTCTCCTGTAGAAGCTGGAATCTTGCATGGACTTGGATTAGCCAGTCAACAAGGATAACACGCATCTTGGCATTGACTTCTCGCTGATTGCTCATGTAGTCCGGTGAGACAGTGAACTTGCGCTGAGAGTATAAAAGAGATAACAATCAATGATAATATTATAGAAGAAAGCTTCAAGTTGACTTGGGGTTTTGTGTGAAGTGTTCATTTTTACATGTGAAAACCATAACTTAATTCTTTGATAAGCTAGGTATTGCTTTTCCAAATAAAAACAAAAACAATCAAAGTAGTTTCACTTTAATTTTGAGAATAAATAATGTTTTATATAGAAAATTTTCTCATTGCATATATGTCAGTATTATCAATTAAACAAACTTGCATTTCATTTGCGTTTCAAAGAGCATTATTTTGGCATGAAGCCAAGTGAAACTCTGGCTTGTCAAGAGCTATTTATATTTCTAAGCTATTTTAGCTTCCAAATTATAAGCATATGATTCAAAGTGATTCACCTATCAAATCTAACTGTATTCAATAGTGATGAGCTTCATGTATCAAATAATGATATTTTCAAACTAATTATTATGCAAAATGTTGAGGTTTAGTTTACAAAAGCTGTTAGAATAATTTCCCATTAATTAAAAAAAAAACAGACAAACTACTTCTAAAACCTCACCTCCATAGCTCGATGATATTTCATAATATCGTTAACATATTCGGCACAAAGCTGTGGGTTGTGGTAGTCGTCTTTGTCGATATCTTTGACTGAGCTAGGAACGGCGCATTCCGCAAGTGCGTCGCTGACTTCGACCATATCCAATACTGGAGCTTTTGGAGCAAGAAGGGTCGAAGCTTTCGATCTTGTGAGCGTCTTTTTAGCATCTCCAAATGTCTAGAAAAAGCGATTTTGTTAGACATAAAACTGGAAACATGTTTGAATAGTATAGATCATATAGTTTAGCTGAATAAAGTGTTTATAATTATCGAGAATTATATAAAAATCGAACTTACTTTGCCTTCCGCGACATTCAAAGCTCTGTTCGTGTGGTCTCCCAAAGCTACACGAGGCCTCAATACTTTGCCCAAACCACCTTTTCCAGCTCGTACATTTTCGTTTTCTTTCTCGAAAGGAAGAGTTTGCTGTAAGGAGAGAATAAACTAGTTAGTTTTAAACGAATAATGCTTCACTCGAACACAAATTTTGAATTTAAAACGCTCAACTGACATATTTACAGCACGTAGAATTGGCAAAAGTTCGGTGTTTTTCGAGACTTACCGGTCCAAGACGACGTACAGCAGCCATTATTATAGTTCTGTGGTTATCTGGTTACTTAAATTTGCGTGTTTCTGAGTAGAATAGGTTAGATTTCTTCAATAAATCGTTATCTTCTTTAGCAATATACACTTCGGTCAGAATCTTCGTTTGAATCGTGGTTGCTCTTCACTAGGTGGCTTTTGAATCACCCACCCTCGCATCTGATTGGTTGACACTTGCACAATCTTGAACCCGATTGGTCAAAATTATTCATGCGAAATCATCATGCAGCACGAGCTAAAACATTCTTTCGCAAGGAATTTCATACGAACAAGAATATTTTGCAAAAGTATTTCCTTACTAAATTAATTTTAACAGAAAAGCACATAAGAAAACAAAATATTTATAAATACGCAAATGCTTTTGTTTTCTTTACGTCGGGAGCCCTCGGCAAATTATCGTGAAGTTTTCGACTACAAGTCGCGTTTCCGTTCCATTGTTCGGGAAGTTGTCGTTGTCGAATCAAACGTGGCAAGAGAATAATTACAAAATGGCGTTTACTGGAGATTTTGCTATCGTTTTCTTCTCTCAGCTTCTCTTCTTTGGCATTGGATGGATATTTTTCATGCGAAGATTATTCAGAAACTATGAGGTTCATCATTTCGCCGTGCAAATTGTGTTTTCTATCACTTTTGCTTTGTCGTGTACCATGTTTGAGCTGATCATTTTCGAAATCCTTGGAATTTTGGACAAAACTTCGCGTTATTTTCATTGGAAAGTGGGCATTTTTTCAATGCTATTCACTCTCATATTCCTCTTGCCATTCTACATTTCATACTTCTTGGTCAAAACTCTCCGTTTTGTAAATAATAGAGTGACTGTAGTTTTTCTTGCTTCTGGTTTTTGGTTGGCATTTCTCTATTTATTTTGGAAGATAGGCAACCCATTCCCAATCTTTAACCCAAGCCATGGGATATTCTCAATAGAGCAAGGCATTAGTCGTGTGGGTGTAATAGGAGTCACAGTTATGGCCATATTGTCAGGATTTGGTGCAGTTAATTGTCCCTATACATATATGACATATTTCATGAGGCATGTCACAGACTCTGATATACAGTCTCTGGAAAAACGACTTTCCCAGACTATGGATATGATCCTGAGTAAGAAGAAAAGAATTGCTTTGGCTAGGAGAGAGAGCCGTAGGTTTGCTGCGTCATCACAGCACAAGTCAGGTAAAGTATTATAGAGGCTCTAGTAGCTTAGATGCATGCCTGTTCCATGGTATCCATCCCATCAATAAATTTGATAATCAATTGTCGTTTTCACAGTTCCATTCAGTAACAATTAATGATACTTTCAAGTCAAGGTTGGAGTTGCTGCGCAAAATAAATGATAGTTTTGCTATGTGTGGCAACTCCATCCTTGACTTGGAACTATTATTCATGGTCTGTGAAATGGACTTTTCCAATGAATACCAATCGATATCAATCATTAATTGTTTGATATTGATAATCAAAAACCAATATATGAAAAAGATTTGTGTGATTATCAATTGCTATTGATTGTCATTATTATTCCAATTATGGTTAAATCAATTGAATATGTCCTTGTGATTGAGGTTCTGATGATTGATTTCATCCATTAGTTAACCATGGATGGTTAGAGCATCCAACAAGAATGGGAAGGGTCATTGGTTTGATTCCCATCCAGAGCTTAGATAGTTCCTTTCTTTATCTCTTTACAGTATTTAATGACATACATATTGTGTCAAAAATACTGAGTAGGTGCAATATCAAATGATATTCTAAAACTCATTAATAATTCATGAGAAATTGACAAAAGAAATCACAAACATTGAGGAGGACTGTTGTATATGTCATACAGATTCGTCCTGATTTGCATAAGTTTTAACTTGAATTTTCTCGGCCAGATTTACTTTTATCTGGACAATTTTAATAAAAAATGAAAAACTAACCTTTAGAGTTTCATTAGTATAATATTTGTGTCCGATTTGTCTTATATGATATATACAGTATTTCCTATACATGTACATACAATTTCTATCTGCTCATAGCGTATTTATTATCTATTGACTTTACTAAAATGTTACAGGGAGCATTTATTTAGTGATTATAGAATATTGCACCTCTATTTCAAATAGTGGTATGATTTGAGAAAATTGCAATTATGCAATACATTATATAATTGAAATTATGTGGCCAGGTATCCTATAATCTAGTGGGTGATGAGGATTCTAAATAAAGTTTATCATTTAAGATGTTATTTTGATGATTACTTTTCTGTTTTCAGGGATCTGGGGTATGTTCAGTAACACATCAAGTGGGATGGAAAACACATCACACCTTCAAACAGAAATCGATGCCATGGAGGAGCTAAGCCGTCAACTTTTCCTTGAGATTGTTGATCTCCACAGCACACGACAGAGAATGGAGTTCTCCAAAACTTTACAAGGAAAATACTTTGACTTTGTAGGCCACATCTTCTCTGGTTACTGCATATGGAAAATCTTCATCTCAACTGTAAACATTGTGTTTGATCGTGTAGGAAAAGTTGACCCTGTTACAAGAACAATAGACATCACAGTTAAATACTTAGGAATGCAATTTGATGTTCTGTTCTGGTCTCAGCAATTCTCATTCTTTCTAATAGGAATCTTAATAATTACATCAATCCGTGGCCTTTTGATAACATTCACCAAGTTTTTCAACGCTATTGCTAGCAGTAAATCTTCAAATGTAATTGTATTAGTACTGGCAGAAATCATGGGAATGTACTTTGTGTCATCAGTGTTGTTAATGAGAATGAACATGCCTGTTGCTTATAGAGAAATCATAACAGAAGTATTGGGACTTCTTCAGTTTAATTTTTACCATCGATGGTTTGATGTTATATTCCTTGTAAGTGCACTATCAAGTATTGGGTTTCTGTACTTAGCGCACAAGCAGGCTCCGGAGAAACATATGAATGATGATTATTTTTAGAATTTATTGAAATAATATTTAAGGCGCTGTTACACTGGAATTTTCTCATCCACTTGTCTCGCAATGCATGAAAATGTAATGTTGCAAGTTGCTAGGTTCCATTGCAAAAAAAAAAAAACACACAACTGAACACTACTTTATGCATTGCTTTCTGCAACAACACAAATAGTCCCCTTCACAGTTCCCTGTGCCATCTTGAAAGGTAGCTTGCCCTTTGCATTGAAGTGAGACAACATTGAGCTTGCAGTGATAGAGACCTTTTAACACTTTGCCAGACAATTATTCATGTGTCTATATCATTGCAATCTTAACGTTCCTCTCGCTTCGATGCAAAGGCCAGGCTCTCTTTCAAGATGTGGGACTATAGCTAGACAGCTTCTTTTACACAGTGCAATTCTTCAGCAACTTGTGTTGGAACTGCAAGAAAAAAATTAAACAGTGTAACAGCACCTTTAGTGAAATTTATACAGTCAACTGTGTTAGAAAAATCATCAGATATAATAATAAGAGACATTAACAAATAGAGTTTATAGGTGTTTCTAAGGAATCAATAAAAAAATGTAGAATGTTTTATAAAACAATATTAAAACAAAGTGTGCATCAATGTTTTTAAAGAATCAATAGATCTTCCAAAAAAGCAGCTAATCATATGCAAATGCCTTGCAAGCATCGCTTTGACTCTAAAACAAATGCACCATATAATGAATTCACTGTCTTCAATGAGAAAAAGCAATCCTTGCTCAGCATTTTCATATATTTCGTTTCTTCGTGAGAAAGACTTAAGAGCAGCAAAGGTGATTTTGCATCCATAAAATAAAATAAAGTTTTACTGTTGTTTTGATTTTAATCTTCATCTGAGTCAAAAGAAGTGTTGACAAAATATTCTCAGAAACATCAGTAGTTTTTTATATTTATTACCGTTGTTGCTCTAGCTGTATACAAGAGGGTAGTTCTTTATCCCTTCCATCTCAACATGTTGGCCCATTACATATTTTGAATACTGTACATTTTGAAGGTCAGTTAGTGAGATTACTGGCCTTTCACAAATCGTTCTGCAAAAATCAACATGTGAGCAGAGTTGTATCCTAAAAAAGTTAATATAGATGTAGTCAATATCGGTCTGAGTCTCCCCAATAGGTAAGTAACTTCCATTTTTCTATCACATTTTTTGGCTGCAACGACATCAGCGTTGGGCTTCCTGTGTTCTGAAGCATGCGCATGGATTGACTGGTAAGTCCAGTAAATTCAAAATGGCGTCGGAACAGTGGCGACTTATCGAAGAGAAAAAGCAAGCTTTACTGCGGCGAATTGAGGAAAAGAAACGAAAATCAACAGATGATAACCCTCCTCTACCTCCAAGCGCTCCTCCAAGCATAAATACGCCTTCTGCATCACAACCACCACCGCCAAATCCACGTCTATTTGTGAACGATGGGTCATTTATGGCTCGGTTTCAAGCGATGCAAAAATCAACTCCACCATCAACAACAAATACGGATAATCCCTCATCGAATAAAGCTCCTGTTAGTTTAAAAATTACTGCAGTAAAGAAGAACACACCAAGTAGACCTTCACTAAAAACACACGGTGTTTTTGAGAAAGATGAAGCTCCCTTTCAAAACGGTAAACACTCTAAATCAAATATTCACCAGAGAAAATATTATCAACGAAGCCAAAAGTCGATGGAAATTAATAATTGATTCAAATTAATCGATTAGTATTAGTAATCGATGAGCAGCAAATAGACCCTTTTACAGGAAATGGTCAAATGACATAGTCAATCAAAAAAATCTCAAAATAAGCATAAGGCACGATCATTAGATATTTGAGAGGGGTGTCGGGCAACTAACCCTCAAAAATTCGAGCACCCGTTAACCCTGAAAAAAAAAAATATTTACAAAAAATATCCAGAAAGAAATATTGTGCAAATCAGAGAGAAATATCTTGCACCCTTGCTCCTCTTGTGGGCAAAAAAAAAAAGTGTTTGACTAGCGAATGGAAGTTTGTGGGATCATTTTCAAATCACATGTGGACTCAGATTTTAATTTTATCTGAGTCAAAAGTCCCCTTCACAGTTCTGTGCAATAAAGCAAGATGAACATTGAGCTTACAATGATAGCCAGACTTTTTAACACCTTGCAAGACAATTATTCACATGTTTCAGTCTATCATTGCAAGCTCAACATTCGTCTCGCTACAATGCCAAGGCCGAGCTTCCTTTGAAGACGGTGCAGGGAACTGTGCAGGGGGCTATTTTGTTTTGGTAGGCTCGTTTGCTTTATTCAGATATAATTAAACTAATTAATTTCTGAATATTCCCACACCTTCAGTTCTAAAGATATAAACCTAAAATTGATATTTGATGGGTAGTTATTATCATTGGTCTAAGGTATCTCTTGTGTGTAAACAATGCGTCTCATGGATCTATAATTAAGTTTCCCCAGTAGAAGCACAGACATCAGCGCATAGACCTGGACAGTACAGTACTGGAAGAAGCACCTTTGGGCAGCCAGCCAGGTAAGAACATGGTATCAACCTGATACGGTACCCCTAATACGGTACTTGATTTGATTTGCCTTTTTTACCATTGTTAAAACCAAAAAATTACCAAAAATTGTTAAAAGATGTAAAAAAAGTTTCAATGTATGTTCTTTTAGTAAAAAATCAATCCAAACACTTTTCTTGATTTGTTTATCTTTTTGGGTGGAATTTACAAAACTCTTCCATTGAGTGGTGAATTTGATAAAAGCTCCACCTCTAAAATGAATTATGGATAAAAAAAGTCGAAATAAAATACACTGAGTTACGATCAATTGATTTTGGCTACGATACTGTAATATTTTGAGCACTGGTGTAAGTGATGATTGTGAATTGTAAATGTCAGAGTCTGAGGAAAATTGTTGATGTCAGAGTTTGAATGGTTTGAACCAAGGAGTAAACAGTGATAAAAAGTTGTAATCATCTAGACATGTGTCAGTAGTCTTCAGAATGACTATTGATGTCATTATAAGTAATATAATGAAATTTGTAACACCGTAAAAAATGTTGACTTAACTTTACCATCGTTTTGAGCTTTAGCCCTTCGTCAGAGTAAAAAATTGATATTGATGTCATTGTCTGGAATTTGAATGGTGTTAACCCAGACGTAAGTGATGATGAGTTGCGATCATCTTGGTGTGCATAGTTTTCAGAAAGACTACCAGGGTTACTGCAGTTTTTGTTGTTCTGCGAACTCAGACATTCCCACGGCCAGTTGTGAAATACACTTTTGGCTGCAGCTGCTAATAAGTTGGCACCTTTTATGTTTTTGATTGATGGCAGCCAGAAATGTATTTCACTACTAATCGTTGAAATGCCCGAGGTCAAAGAAAGTCAAAAACTTCAGTAATGATTTCTGCTCAAGTTGTTGATCAGCCAGACACCAACACCAACAGTCTTAAATTCTCAAGACTACACACACATTAATTACCCCAACTTCCAAACACCACATTCTTAATGTTATTATGTTATTATTCTTTTTTAGTTCATCTAGACAAACTCCAACAAGTAATAATGATGCCCCAGTAAAGCGCAAACGTAAAAGTAGATGGGAAAGTCCACCACCAACTGCTCCATCACCTTCATCATCAAGTACTGTTGCAAGTCCTGCCGGCGCAATGACTGAGGCTGCAAGAATAGCAGCACAAATAGCAGCAGAAGTAGCCATGGAACACAGTGTGCCGATGAGTAATCAGGAAGCAGAAGAAAAAGAGAGACAGAGGAAAGAACAGGAAGAGGTAAAGTAATGTGATGTAATGCATATAACATACCTTTCAACAAACTTTTATTTACAGTGCGACTATTGAAACCGGGGCCACCTAGGCCACCCAGGCAACCCAAACAAATTTCAGAATAAATAGTTTTTGAGATGAAACAAAAAAAATTGTAGAGGGTTCTCACAGGCTAAGATGTTTCTTATTCAATCTTGATCTATTCCATTCACATATAATGAAAATTATTAGCAAAAAAAAAATGAATTGTTCATATTCTCCATCGTGATAATTTGGATAATTATGTTTTGGTGGCCCCAGTTTCAGTAGTTGCACTGTAAGACTTACCTTACAGCCATGCAGCTTACAGTCATGAGGAATTAGTAGTGAGAACATGTATTTATAATTATGAGTCAGACACTAAGGGTGGTCATGGCCAGGGTTTGTTACTTCCTTATATAGTTTCCTTAGTGTATAGTGGAGAAATGCTACCCCCAATTGAATTATGACTCCAAGTGTGTTTTTGTTTTAACTCATTATTTTTCTTCCTCTCTCCCTTCCTTCTGTCAATTTCTTCCATTTTCTCCTATCTTCCCTTTCCTAATCTTTTCTTTTTCTCCTTCCTGTTTTCCACCCTGTTACAGTGAGGATACTCGAACCGTGAACATTTGACTTTTTTCATGTTAGTATTTTCTAAGCCTTCTACTACTTCAAAACATCTAAAAATGAAACAGTGAGTTTAAATACACAAAGTGTTCATAGTAATATGGTACTGTATTTCTAATCTATTCACTTAGGTATGTGGGTTGACAAAAGGAACCAAAAACTCAAAGTGTTTAATGTTTGAGTGTCCTGACTGTAAAATGTTTCCTTCTCTTCAAAAAACTGAACTTCATCCCTATCAGTGATGTCATACGAATGTGAATTCTTGATCTAACATTCAAAGCTCTCAATGGTCAATCGCCCCCAGGATTTGCTAACCTTATAACAAAGTCGAGACATCGCTACAGTACAAGGGCAAAGACCAATTTGAAATTAGTGTTACCCAAAGCAAGAACAAATGCTGGGAAG
>JAUPMH010011459.1:0-10950 GCA_032270665.1 Metridium farcimen
TATTCAACAACAAAATTTTCCGAAGCGGACGAAAAGCTCAGCGGGCACTATGCGCTGATAGTATCCCTCCGCGGCGGCCATGATCGCCCCTCGACCAATGAGAGCGGAGGAAAATTTGTTGTTGAATTATAATGAGTTTTAGAGTGCGCTTCTCAGCCAATCAGAGCGCGCGATTTAAATCAAATATTTTACAAAGCTGTATACATACATGCATGGACTGCAGATCTTGGTATGGACATTTACACCCGTGGGGGAGATTCAGGGGTAACTAAAGTATCGGGTATGCTCATCGTGAATTTTCAAAAATTCTGACTGATCGACTCCTTTTTACAGTGAGAATCGAAAAGCCGTGGGCACCCAGAATTATTTTAGAAATCGTTTATTGTTCGTTGAACAACTCAGAAACAACTCTTACTACAAAAGGTTTATCATACTACACATCAGTTAAACTTCTTGCGGTGATATAGTTGTTTGTGAGTTGTTCGACGGACAATAAACGATTTCTAAAATATTTCTTGGTGCCCACGGTTTTTTGATTCGCACTGTAAAGGGCGTGGCGAGGACGGATTTTAACTTCTTTTTTAAATACAAAAATACAAAGGAATTCCGAAAGATACTAAATTAATGATTCAGTTGTACCCCTATAGCTAGGTGAACGTAGTGTTTACAAGTGTTAGTATTGTTATGCTAACTTGCCAACCATTTTGACAATAGATTTTCCGATTTTCTTTCTTCTAATAAGAATAGTTGGTTTGCAAAAGCATATATACCAAAATGCGTCACTGTACGTCCACCTATATAGATACGACGAGCATGATACCCGATACTTTTAACAAATACGACCAGTTCGCAAAATCTAGCTTAATCTAACTCACATCAATAACAGTGCATGTATTTTCAAAGCTCTTCTGATAAAAATAACTTGTCAATTCTGCATGGAATGTCTGTTATTATTGTTATATGCAAATGATTTTGATCCATGGATTCAGTTTTAGGCTTTCGGGACAATTAAGTTTTTGTTTTTGCTCTTGAATCAATTGCATGTTTGGGAAAAAAAACTAAAAAAAACCCCAACTGCATGTTTGGAAACATTTGCAAACAGCTATTTCAAAAAATGTAGAATACCGAATACTGCATTCTGAATAGTGCATTGCAAGACCGAAATCCATTTCATCTAATATTGTTTAAAATAAAATAAATAATAATCGGTTAGTGTATCCTTATTGCACTCTATTCAAAACAATATATACGAGCTAGTTATGGGGAGTAAATATCGCTGTATATGTTTTGTTTTTATTTCAAATTAATGAGACCCACAATGCCCTTTGGTCTTGTAATAAACCTATCAGTATTCAACGTTTTTTAAATAGCCGTATAACTATAAAAACACCCCCACCCCCTCGGGGTGATTGAGGACCACTTTAAAAATAGTAGCTAGTACTGTAGATTCCCACCGCTTTTTCCTTAATTATAGTACTGAGTTCAGGCACTCGCTGGGAAATTACTTGGTATTCGAATCACCTTTGCATAGTCAATCTAGAGGTCATGGCTATTTTTATAAGTAGGCAGTTTAGAGCAATATCTGATTTCCATAGCTAGAAAAAAATAGTGAAGTAAATAAAAACATATTGAATTTATTTTCTTGGATTTGGTTTAACTTGAAAATTAAGTTCAGTAACACTAGTGTTATTATTTTTTTTTTCAGGAAAGTGATATATTATTCTACTTGAGTTTTTGAACATTTTATTTCAAAAACTAATGCTCATCTGTAAGCAATTTCCCAACATTCAAATGACTTGACTAAGTTTATAAACTTCTGGTAAAAGTAATTTATAAAAACTTGCTGAAAGAGTTTCGATATATTTACTAAACAGTTTTTCAGGATTATTAAAGATATTATGGAGTAAAATTTCTTCATTTTGAAAAGGTTTCGAAACCGCACAGGATCTTATGTTTTCAATGGTAAAATTTAAGAGTCATTTATCATTAAAAAGACTAGCCTGAAGCAAGTCGAGAACAATGACTTATTTTTAAATAGAAATACTTGACCGCGAGCCAATGAACTTCTACCAAGATACGGAAGCGCCTTGCTGCGTGTCAATGAATTTCATGTGAATGTAAAAACACTTTATGCGGATGATAGCCTTCAGTTAAAACAGACGTTCTTTTTGGAGACTGGATGCGGTTTTTTTCTTGAACCTACACATTTGTTGGTAAACTGTAAGGCAAGTCGGCATATGATCCATGCTATGTATAGTTTTTCGTTTTCATTTAAAAATGCCTTTTTGATTGATGTACATTATTTCCTATACGTCGGCTGGGGTGAAAGCCGAGGCTGGTGTCTAGCCTAACATGAAAGACCGGGGAAACGCTTTCACTTCAGTCGGACACGTCCGCTACCATGTCCACAGGACATACAAGCGCTAGTTTTCAAACAGTGACAAATTTAGCAGTTTGCAGGTTGTTGTAATGTTCAGTTGTGGTTACTACTAGATACAATGTTGCCAGTTTTGCAATTATTCTGTTCTATATGTATGCAGTCTTTTTAATGCTTATGAATCCTACGACAGTTTTCAAACAGTGACAAATTTAGCAATTTGCAGGTTGTTGCGTGAACGTGGTTACTACTAGATACAATGTTGCCAGTTTTTTGAAAATTATTCTGTTCTATAAGTATACAGTCTTTTCAATGCTTATGAATCCTACGAAAGTGTTTTTAATTGTTATTATTCAATAGTTTCAATCCATAATCCTTTGAAGTACATTGCACTTTAGATGATTTATGGACACTCCATGCATGAAGTGTGCTCTTATCAACAGCTAAGCTACGAATTATTAATCCTGATAAACAAATACATACTTCCAAGAAACTATCTTTACTTGAAAGGCGCAAACGTTCTAGAAAATGTTGAAGCAAAGTGAAAACACGAGAAATCGAAATATCAATTTTATAATTTCACTTTCCGCTTCCCATTCAAACTTTTTGTGATTGTTTTTTTCCCTTTTGAAAGAAAGCGAAATCCTAACGAGGAAGCTGTAAAATTCTTTCTAATTATAGTATTCAGACGTCATGTTTTTTTTTGTGTGTTTGAAATAATGGCAAAGTTTCGGAAACCATGACGCTTTTGAATTCATTTGTATTACGATTGGTGCTTTTAGGGTCAGTCCACTTTCCCCTGTGACGCATGCGCAAAGCTACAGTCGAAAAATCTTGATGAAGTTGGC
This sequence comes from Metridium farcimen, assembly GCA_032270665.1. NCBI lineage: Eukaryota > Metazoa > Cnidaria > Anthozoa > Actiniaria > Metridiidae > Metridium > Metridium farcimen. The sequence goes on from JAUPMH010011459.1 coordinate 3,226, forward strand.
TTAGCAATGAGCTGAAAAAGGTCGACAGGATTTTCTGTTTTTAAAGAGAAAATCAAGTTTTTTTGAGTTTCTATCCCTTCCTTACTTATGTGACTACATTGGGCGATGATATTTTTGTAAATTTTACCCGAGAAGTAAATAATATCGGTATGTTTGAACGAGTTGGTTCTTCCAACGATATGTTTATTTTGACTGTGAGCCGTACCTTTGCGTAAATTTTATCTCTATATGTCAATTTTATAGCTCAATGAAACAAGAACAACAATGACGGTAGTCCATTGCCTAAAATACCATGGAAGACCCTGAAATACTAGGTAAGTTGTGTTGAGGAAATCGTTTCGTCTTGTGACCCATTTGTTTTTACATTGTGTTGTGTCAGTGGTCTGTTTTTCCGTCTTGAAATTTTGCCTCTTGTTTAACTCGAGTCCACATTATAAGCTCCCCATTTTGAACTTTGATTCAAGTCTATTTATTAGTCTGTTGAATCCATTTTCGTGTGTCTGTTTGCTGGGAATAAAAGTGTAAATTCTCAGTGATTTCAAGACATCAATCATTCACGGTTTCCTTACACTGGTATAAAACTGCTTCCTATTTACTGTTTTTAACATTCCTTATGTTTCTAAAGAGCTCTCTTTTTCTTACAGATTTACAAGATGAGGACTTACACTCGGAGTCAAGAGACGATGCAAGTGACAGTGCTTTACCTTGGGTCGTTCCCGCCGCAGAACGTCCCAACGCACTTCCTTCTGACGATGACATTACTTCGGGAGAATTTGTACTAAGAACTTTATTTGCAGAATTCACTATAGTTGCGGAGCAAAAGATTGAATTGGTTTTAGCGGAACCATTGGTAAGTAATAAAATAATTTCTCAAATGGTAGAAAAATGGTGGCTATTTAATTTATTTAGTTGTCAAATCGAATCGATGTTAAATGACCCCAAAAGGTGTTGAACATGCTTTATCGTTCACGATCACGATCCCCTATTATCAAATATACGCGTCAAATAAATATCATCAAATACAGTATCGTCTTTTTTTTACCTTATTTGAGAAATTTGACCATGTTATGATGTCTGTGAAATGTTATTTCTCTGTAGGACCTGTTTTGTACCTGACTCGATGGCAATTTGTAAAACTCACGCAATCCTAGCCATTCGATAATAAAAGTGCAATAAAATATAAGTTACATCTTTTATTTTCCCCCCCCAGTTGTTTGTGAATTCGTGGTTTTAAATGCTTTGTGTTTTGTCTATGTTTAAAACGTTTATCTCTTATTACGTAATTTATCTTGCAATTAATAATATCTTTTTCCTATTTTTAGCTCGCGTAATATCATATTATTTGTATATCGGTTTCATTTTCCTATCAAACTGAATCAAAAACCATACAAACTGTCATTACGTGATTAAAGTGCTTCAAATCCTGCAGTTGATAAGAAAAGCTTCCTTGAATTGCGTTTGTTTTGGTTTTGTTCCTAATTCCTTTGTTAGGGATTACGCGAGACATCCGCACGTATAAGCTATGGGTGCTTATTATATATAACGCCTCTGATTTACACAACAATGTGGGTATCTTGCGGAGCATTTGTACCTACATCCCATCACATCTAATATATTATTTTGTGAACAAGACTCGCACCAAGATCCTAGGCGAGTGCTATTTGTAAAGCCAGGGACATGTTTATTCAAGAATCACTAAAGCATAACTTACTAAATCCCTAGTAAAAACACGAACGGCTGTTGCTTATTAGCTACCTTACTATCCTTCCTGATCACTAAATCCACAAAACAATACCTTTTGTTTTCTTGAAATAAAACTTGTACGTCAATGAATTCCTGCAAAAGATTAACTTTGAGATTAGTTTAACATTTTCACATACTTTTATCAACATTTGTTGTTTTTAACTTAAACTGTGAAGTTGTAGAATTAAGAAAAAAATGTTGGATGATGTCTTATGTTTGTATAATACTGTATTCTACCACATTAGATATTTGAAAAACAGTAATCATTAGTAATTTAAACTATTCGTATTCCCCTGCATTGTACTTGACTGGTTAACAGTGGTGTACATATAATACATACATATAGACCCAGTAAATGAATCCTACAATGGTTTATTTTCTGCGTTTCACCTCATGTTTCTGTCAGTCCCTGTCAATAAGTGTTAATTATTGTTGTTCTTTGAAAGTTGGTATATAACAAAACACTTATTAACTGGAACCTGGAGAAAGCAGTTTGTTTTTGAGGTTCCTTGACTGTCAAGGTTTCTCTCAGTCCCTGTCAATAAGTGTTAATTATTGTCGTTCCTTGAAAGTTGGTTTATAACAAAACACTTATTTACTGGACCCTGGAGAAAGCAGTTTGTTTTGAGGTCCCTTGATTGCCAAGGTTTCTGCTAGTCCCTGTCAATAAGTGTTAATTATTGTTCTTCCTTAGAAGTTGGTATACAACAAAACACTTATTTACTGGAACCTGGAGAAAGCAGTTTGTTTTGAGGTCCATTGACTGCCTTGAATTTTCTCTCAGTCCCTGGAGAGAGCAGTTTGTTTTGAGGTCCCTCGACTGTCAAGGTTTCTGTCAGTCCCTGTCAATAAGTGTTAATTATTGTCGTTCCTTTGATAGTTGGTTTATAACAAAACCCTTATTGACTGGAACCTGGAGAAAGTAGTTTGTTAGGTCCCTTGACTGTCAAGGTTTCTCTCAGACCCTGTCAATAAGTGTTAATATTATCATGCAATTTTCTTTTCAGGAAAGGCCATTATCTAAGACTCTACAGCGAGGCGAAGACCCACAATTTGATCAACTGCTGAGTTCTCTTAACATTGTTGCTGAATACAGTCTTTTGTCGTTGTTGAAGACCTTGTTTAAGTGGTATGAGAAACAGGTATGCATCTAGATGTGTTTATTGTCTGAGGTGTATTAAAGTGCAAAATTGTAAAAACTCTTAATGTATTAGCATTCTTCTTTGCTCAGTATTTTGTACTGTCACTTTCTCATGAGAAACTTTTTTTTTTCAAATAAAGCATGTGAAAACTTGTTTAACAGCTGAAAAGTGTGTGTAAAAGTACGCAAATACATTAAACATTGTCATGCTTTTGTAATATGTAATATATCCCAAGCATTAACTTATATATTGTATATTTGATTCAGCAATATGTGAAGTTTGGTGATGACATTGATGTCTCAAATAAGCTTAAGAGTACTGTCAGACCTAGAAGGTATTGCTATATTATCAGATTCATTAATAATTCATATTTGTCTGCCAGTGTATCATTATCAGTTATGTTGTGGTAGTGTATTTTGTCTATAATGGAACTACATTTATTTATACTAATGCATATCTTTGTGATATTGGTATAGTGGTGCTGATTCTCCCAAGCTGATTGTCAAAAGTGGCAAAGAAAGAGACTATCTTTCAGAGAGAAGAGATGTAAGCAAATTAGAGTAAAATTATTGTTTTATTATTTGTTTTTATAAATGTAAATAAATCCCCTTTTTAACGTCTCAATATATTTATCCAGACACAAGTGCCCCGGGAAGACTCACACCCACACTCTAGATATTTTTAGCACTCAATTCTGCTCATATGTTGATTTTTGCACATATTGATTTTTGGTCATTAGAGAGAACAACACCTTAAGCAAACTCAACTCACATATAATCCATGCCAGAGTAGAGGCCTGGACCACAGTAGTGTGAGGCGCAGCACAGTTAACCATTACAACACCTATGCCACCAAATATTTTATATTGAATCTAATAGATTGATGAAATTTCCTATTAGTAAAATATATATTGTGTTGTTTTCTGACTACAGAAACAAAAGACAGAGTCTTTGCTTGCATTAGTTTGGCAATGCAAACAACCCAGTTTGGTATTTTGACTGAGTGATCATACACAATATGAATTAATAAGAGGCTCCCTGAAAACACAGTATTTATTACACATTAACTATTGTTTCCAGAGCCTCTTTTTAATACATAATCTATGTGATTACTCAACCAAAATATTGAAAGTGGACTAATGCATTTGATGGATTTGTAAAATGTAGTTTTCTTTTCTCTTTCAGCTTGCAGTTGATTTTCTGTTTTGTTTGGTTCTGATTGAAATACTAAAGCAAGTAAGTTATTGAATACTATTTTAATTCAGCCATTGATGTTAAAGGAGTATTAACTGAACATGAGGTCTGTACGGAAAAATATCAGACCGAGGTCTGATAATTTTCCGTACACACCGAACAAGCGAGGTTAATAAATCATTTATTATATGGCTTTTTTTCTTAGGGATATATGAAATTGCACATGTTTTATCGCCGAATCTCTCATTATTGAATGAATAAAAATACATTAAACACACACTAAACTGGCTAAAAAACACTTTGCTGCTATGAAAAGGCAAAACTTTAACAAAATATTTATTGCAATACTTTACAAGTTGTTTTTAATTTCCCGATCTGAAAAAAATACGAAAATTGGACCGTTGTCATGGTAACGGTTTGAGATGGGAAAATATCAGACCGGAAATCAGCCAATCAGAGCATGCATACTATTGTAGCCATATAATAAGATATTTTTTTGATATTTATTACCTTCCACAAGTTATTTATTTTTTAATTTATTTTATCCATCCATTCATTTATTTGTTTTTTTAGTGCCTACTACTAAAAGTAGTAGACACTATTGCTATCGATCGTGTAAGTTAAGTAACTATTACCACAGGGAGCCCAAAGTCACGTGCGTATGGTCACAGAGCATGCATAGACTGGCTAATACGAGCACATGGATATTTGATTCGTCGAAGGATTGATTTCTCGGTGGAAGAATTCGCGAATATTCTCATATTTAATGCGCTCACTCCACACGACTCGCAGTAGAATTACACTTAAGTTTATGTCGAATGTTTTCGGAAAGGGTAACTGTGAATTTTACTGAAGATCATGCAATTTACGGGCTAAATAATCGAGCCAACTTATTATGATGGAATTTAGCAAGAAATCGTCCCTGCCATAAACAGAAGCTACTATTTAGCCATCCTTTCATAATGCTATGGAATTGATTCACAACCAGTTACAAAGGACGAAGCTGTTACTACTGGATATTTAATTAACAGTATTGTAAGCATTCTTCAAGAGTACGATACAGCGCACTAAAAGTCAAGACAACAACAGTATAATACTTTAGTGATGTTTAGGGTAAATATTTTGCTTCTTGTAATTATTTCTTTTATATTAAATTTGATTAAAACTAGACCCTGGCTTTCAGGGTTAACTCGTGCCCTGGAGATGACATTGATTACCATGGTCATGAACAGCATGTAGATTGTGATAAACCTGTCCAGATGTCGACTCTCTTTGCACTCACAAAATTCTGATCTCAATCAGAAGACAATAGAACAAAGAAATGCAATGCTATTAAATAAATATATATAAATAAATATTTCAAATATTTCATAATACCTTTGCCATAATATAATTATTTGAATACCGGTAATCATTATATGACTGCCTACACAAATTAGTTACCATCTACCCAAACAAGCTTCCCAGTCTCCATGCATCCAACTTGTCCAACTTGCCCCACTGGTTTGTTTCTAGAGTGGGTAATAACATGTTAATGTTATTTTTCCTTCTATTTCAGCTGAATGTTTACCCAATTGATGATGAGGAATTGCAGTATATTGAATCTCATGCATTCAGGCACTTTAAACAAAAAGACAATGATTCAGCCAGTCCATCTGCCGCTAACAGTCAGATTATTGCAGCTCTGTATGCTGAGGTTATTGGGGTACTTGCAATGGCACGCTTCCCTAACATTCGTAAACGATTCACTGCCGAGTTTAAAGATCATCAAAATAACCCATCAACTTTGATCAATCTTATTTATGGCATGAAGTATTTACGAATCAAGGTATAAAAGCTATATTATTACTACAACTTGTTTAATTTTATCAATAATGATTATGATTTATTACTGGTACCAATTTCTTTAAGTTAACATTATTATATATACAGGTAATTATTATTATCCAGAGTTTATTAAGGTGATTCCTTGGTAAAAGGGCAAAGGGCACAATTCTGTGTAATATTGTTTCAAAAATTACATATTAGACCATATACCATATGGTGACGATGGTATGATGATGATCGGCTAACACGTTGCTATATGGAATAATAATGGGATTTTAATGGGACCCACTGTTGGTAGTGTATATACGTTTCCACCCAATTCAAAACCTCTGGGAATAAAAACTTTTGCTCCAAATATTTTCCACGTGACATTGAAATACATAAGACAAAGAAATGTTTTTCCCATTGAATCATTGAATTATTTGAATTGAATGGAAACGTACATAGCTACACATTAGCCGATAGGTTTATTGCAATTTTTATGAGACTTTTGATGAGAACATTCATTCGGAATCACTAAACCTTTTCTTTGAAGCCAAATATTTCCTAAACAAGCCTGATGACACCCTGTATTTTCTTGTATAGAGATATGCAATCAAAACCTACAACATATTGAATTTTGAAAAAAACAACAAAAAAAAACAACAAAAAAATTAAATATTTTAAAGGTAGAATCAATCACAGAGGAAACATATTTAAAGAGTCTATAATGTTATGATCTAAAGGAAAATAAGCACATGATTTAATATTAATAAATATATGTATGTCATTCTATGTAGTTGTTTCCTGTTGAGGAGCTGGAAGAAGGATTCCAATTTTTGAGGGTATGATTTAATTCTTCACTGTGATTTTATATTATTTCTCTCAATTATTTGTGATATAGAGGATATTACATGGTCGCGCGGAGATATGAATTTTATCTTCGAGTGTTGATAAGATATCCCATAAGTGAGCGCAGCGAACGAGTGGGATATCTTTTCATCACGAGAAGATAAAATTCATATCTCCAAGTGCACATGTAATGTTCTGTTTATTATATAACATATTGAAACAAAAAAAAAATATTAATTTTGAAAGTTGATTGGTTGAGAGTGATATCACACATGTGTGATATCAATGATATCTTCATGACTAGGATAGGCTTTTTATCTAGTTGATATCACTCGGTATAGCACTATATGTTATATAATAAAATAATGTATCTTTTCTTTATTACAATAATATTTATTTTCTTTGATAATTTATTTTCTTTGATAATTTATTAATCTGAGCAAATCAACCAACTAATCAACCAATAAATAAATAAGTCAATCATCCAATCAATTAACGAATCAACCATCAATCAATCAATCAATCAATCAATCAATCAATCAATCAAGCAAGCAAATACACAACCAACCAATCAATATCACAATGAATCAACTAAACAATGAATCAACAAAATTTAGTATCATTTATCAATCATTCATTCAATCAATCAATCATTCATTCAATCAATCATCTAACCAATCAATCAACCAACCAACCAATCAAGCAACCTATCAATCAATCTTTCAATTATTCAGTCCATCAACCAACCAATCAATCAAGCAATCAACCAACCTATGAATCAATCAAGCAATCAACCAATGAATGAAAAGAAAAATCAATCAATCCATGCATTAATGAACCAGTCAATCAACAAAAAGCCACTCAATCAACCAACCGAACAATAAAACAATCAATCCATCTATTTACCCTAACAAGACTAACTGTTAAGGGGCCGACCATTTAACTTTTGAGGGGGGGGGGGGGGGGGGGGGTTTTTTTTAAAAAAAATT
>JAUPMH010011570.1:0-10948 GCA_032270665.1 Metridium farcimen
CGTGAGACCAGAGGCTCTCTCCGCCTTTCGCCTCCCCGCCGGGGGTCTCGCCCCAATCCCCTCTAGAGCCTCTGGAACCCAGGGTAACAGTCAGAGGAAAGCCTTGATGAAATCATAGTACAAACAATATCCCCTTTGGGTGATCCAAATATTTAGTGTTGTAAATTTTTCTTTTTTTTAATTTGTACTTAGTAGTTATCACTCAATAAAATTGTTGAAAAAAAAAATATCCATGAAACTCTAGTTATACGATTTAGTGCTATTTTGATTAGCACTATTTTGGACTATTTAGTAAATATCTATTTCATGGAAATACTGTTCGCACCGGCTAATATTGATAATAACAATAAAAATAATGATGGTAAAACTAAAAAATACCTCATTTAATGTGCACAATGTGGAAATTTTATTGCAATGAATATTGTGAACAGGTTACAATTTATGTACAATAACAGCTATTCCTAATCCTAACTTATTTACTACCCTCTAATAATACTCATTAGAAATCCCTAGTATGACACAACTTAAATAGGCAATCAGTATAATATATAACTGAATGTTGTCACGGCTGGATGTTCGTATCTTACACAGCGAAATGAGTCGTTTTGTTTCCCTTTGGAAGTCAGATTAATTTTCTTCCACGGTATTTTCGACATGGTAATACCCTTACAAATTCCTTCTAAAATTATAACTAAATTATTCCTCAAATATGTTCCAGTTAAATCTCTGTCATTTTTTGTTGTTTTTGTGATTGAATGAGAGAGAAAAGTTAAGAGAGTGAACTGGTACAGACTTGTGGAATAAAGGCCCAGGCAAATGGCTTCAGCATTGTTGAAATGGGGTGGCAAATGGCTTCAACATTGCCATTCAACAAAATCGAAAGGATGTTGAGGCAAATGTTAAGGCTGTTTGCCCGGGCCTTAAGCTTTACTCTACTGTCTACATTCAAAGCAGGAAGTTTACTAAAGTTATCATTAACGATGATACAATTATACTGTAATTGTTATACTAACATCAACAAATGAATAACTAATGCATTTTTTATAGTGACAATCAGACATTAAATATTGATAATTACAAACGTGTGAGATCAACACCCAGAGAAGAATTTCACATTCCCAACTTGTCCTACAAAACAACATTTCTTCTTCTTCTTTAACTCAGTTATGAAACCTCATTTATCTCTTCTCTGAATGTTGACAAAATGTTAAAGGTTAAAATAGAGAAAGTTTCTTTGTGATTTTACAAAAGCTATTTTAAATTATTTTACAAAAAAGATAAAATGAACCAGCAAAATAAGAAAAACTAGAAAAATAAAAACTGCCTATGACATCATGAAATCACATCAAAGCAGAGTACCTTTGAACAGCATTGACTGCATGTAAGCTGTGATCTTGTAAGTACAGAATGTTATGTACTGGATGTATATACAAGATGAATGTACATGGAATTTCTGCCCTGTCACATTACCCTTTTCAGAGATGGACAGACTACAATCATGTGAAAAATATCCTGTCTTTTGAATTAAAGGCCAATCAACATTGCTTTAGGGAGGGGAGGGGAGAGTGGGGGGGGGGGGGGGGTTGCAAATCCAGTTTGATACATTTACATGATTGTAGTTGTGTAAACTTTCCTGCAAAGATGTGACATCATGATATTATAGGACAATTTAGAAGCTATAACTACAACTAATAAACTTTGATCTACTGATCAATTAAAGTGCAAAAACACAATCCGTCTTCAACACCTCCATGTGAATTAAGCCTGTAGAACAAGCTTTTGCTTCTCCAGTGGTATTTTGGTGTCCAGAGGCGGTGCATCAAAGACTCCATCAAAATCACACTTGTCATCAAACTCATCAAGGCTGAACTTTTGTGTCTTGGCAGGAGACTTGCAACAGAAGGCACGCACACAGCAGAATACAGTGGCAAGACCAAGGAATGTTATCAGAAGGAAGATGGACAGACGAGCAGCGAATGGCAGCTTGTAGAAACCCTTGCAGATGCTGTGTTCATATCTGTCAATCTATTGATCGGAGTTTATAATGAAATGTATTTCATTAGAATATACATAAAAAAAATTAGACTGACTGGCGGAGCAAAACAGTAATGAAAATGTCAGTAGTTTTTGGTAATAGTGATGATGATATTGAAAAGGAAAAGCACTATTTAGCTTTGGTAAGGAATCTTTCAGCTAAGCCACACTTGTTTCTTAAGTGATGGCAATGATGATGATGATGACAGTGATGATCATGGTAAACTTGACGATAATTAATACATTGTAACAAGATTGGTAGTAATGATAAAAGTCATAGTAATCTGTACCTTTCCACCATAAGAGGTCTTGTCAGAATGCAGAGGTGTTTTAGGTTTCATTGGTTTTCCAAGGTGTTTGTAGTAGTCATCCATTTGTTTCTTGGAAGCATGTAGAGGCTTGTCTGGAAGGTTACCTGTGCATAGAAATCAATATCATTAAAGCACTGTAAACAACTGTTTCTAGCTATTGCACATGGCATATCAAAGTTCTGTATATATTGTCTTTGCCCCTTTGCCGCCATAAGCTCTAAGATGGCCTAACAGTCCAATAATATTGTAAATCTGCAGCAGTACATAAAATAATAATAATAAATTTATTTCTTGCGCATTACATAAAATCTTAATGCTCTCACAATGACAAGTATATAATATAATAAAATATAATATAATAATACAATTCAAAATAGCAGAAAATAAAATAATAGATAAAATAAAATAAAGATAAAAGTCATATAATCAAATAAAATTATGATAAACCTATTTAAAAATATGTATAGATAAACCGCAGGAGGAACTCCCACTGTCTCATCTCTCTCTCAAATATTGTTTATAGGTGAGCATATATAGTACATGTATTTACAAGTTAGTGTTGGTATTGTGATGCTAATTTGCCAACCATTAGCACAATAGATTTTTAGATTTTCTTTGTTCTAATAACAATGGTTGGTTGGCAAAACCATAACAAAATACGTGACTGTACGTCCACCTCTAGCTAATTTGCGAACCATTTTCACAATAGATTTATAGATTTTTTTCTTTGTTCTAATAACAATGGTTAGTTGACAAAACCATAACAAACTATGTCACTGTACATCCACCTACATATCAATAAAATGAACATATCAATTAACCTCCTTGATGATGAACATGGATATCATTTTTACATGGATGACTCTTAATCTTGCTCTCAGAGATGCGGATAGCAGTCACTTTACGTTCTGCAAGGAGCTCGTTCTTGCTGTTGTCAAGTTTGACAATCATCTGCATGACATCAATTTCAGTGACTTTCTTGCTGTCAATCTCAACAATCTGTGCCTCAACTGTCAGCTTGTTTGCATGGTTTGCACCAACCACTTGTGTTTGCTCAACAACAAGAATACGCACCATGATTGGTAGCGACTTATGGTGACGAAGTACAGCATTATTCTTACCAATCTCATCTGTAAATAGGAAAAATAAATAAAATAAAAATAAAATAAACCACTTTTTTAACTTCTTAATTTTTTAGCTGGACATGTATCATGTGCCCTACTAATCAGGGAGACTCACACTCACTACCTCTACTTTAAATATTTTGCACACAACTTGGCTCACATGTTCTTTTTGGGAAGGATGAAAACTGGATAACCTGGAGAAATCATCTCTTGTGGTATAGGAAAACAAACTCAACTCACATATAAGTCATGCCTGAGACGGGGCTCGAAACCTAGACTACACATGCACAGGTGACAGGCACTTGGTAAACCACTTTACCACCCAAACAAAAGAAAGATGATCTGAAGCCATGTACATCAAAAACAATTGAATCTTCTTGGTAACATTGATAAAATAATCAAATTAATTCTTCTCATTTTTATAATTCTGTACCTATTTGAGCATGGAAGTGGAATGCAGTAACAGTGCCATGCTGTGCCTTGAATCCATTGACATGGATATTTCCTTCTGTAACTGTTACTTGGAAACTGACCTAATAAAGTACAATCATTGTATCACTGTTATTATTTCTATTGTCAACAACATCATCATCATCATTATAATAAGCAACATTATTATTGTCTTCTCCCTTATAAACAGCATCAACATCATTACTACTATAACTGATGTCAATAAAAATCATCATCATCATTATAATCACCATTATAACCAAATTATTATCATCATTATCACCAGTATTATTGTTATTGATCACCAATATTACCATTATCACCAATATTATCATTAACATCATATTATTATTATCACCATTATCATCATCATCATATTATCACCATTATCATCATCATCATCATCATATTATCACCATTATCATCATCATCATATTATCACCATTATCATCATCATCATCATCTTCATAACCACCATTACTTAAGGCCCAGGCAAACGGCTTCAACATTTGCTTCAACATCCATTTGATTTTGTTGAAACTGTTTGTCCCGCTATGTTCAACATCGTTCAACAACCAGTCTACAGTGTTCAACAAAATCAAACCAATGTTGAAGCAAATGTTGAAACTGTTTGCCTGGGCCTTTAGACAGCCATACCATCATAACTATTAACATCATCTCTACTGATATCATCATATTTATCACCATCATTCTCAATAACATCTCTAATGTTTTCATTCCATAGAGTCACGTGAAATAAATAACAGATAACTAATTTGACATATACATCAAGCAGAAAGGGCAAAATAATATTATCAGCAAATTTCGTCCACATTTTGAAGCAATTGTCGATACAATTTACATAAAGTTCCTAATTTGTTAAGGAAAATTCAAACAAATAATTAATAATTTATTCCAGAAGTATTCAAAATGTTTTCGAAATCAGCCATGCATGTACTCACTCACAGCTGCGTGATATCAACAGAAATTTTTTTTCTTAAAATCTACAGAAATGCTGAAATAAACAGAAAAAAATGAAAAGCAATCTTAGCTTCATTAAAAAACTGACAAAAGAGCAACGAAACAGCTGTGATATTTCTTAGGGCATAATGAATTCAACAACAATAACTCCAAACGAAGGAGTGAACCAAATTAGCATAAGAAAGCTAATATGACGACGGCATTAATAACGAAATCAACAACATATTCATGGACATTTTTTGCCTATTTTTTAACCATAACTTAGAAAAAAATCATGTGAATTATAGAAGACATCTTTCACGGATTAATATAAGTAGTTTTGGTGTGATAAATCTTGATAAAAGTATTATAACTTCGCTGCAATCGACACTATAGACATCAAGTCGCTCGAATAAATTATTCTTTGATAGTCAGCACAAAAATTTGGCGATAATCCATCCTGATTTAATCGATTATGCTCAAGGAAAGCTAAAAGAGACTTAAAAAATATCTTTCCTGACTAGACAGCCCTTCCTGGAATTGCGTTTTTAAGAAGTTTGGTGGTCGTATTTATATATTCGACACAATAGTCATGCAGCGCGTTTCAATCATCACTTCTTGTCAGAATATTAAAAAAACTCAAACTTCGATCGAAATTTTAAACTTTATTTTATTCTCTACCATAAATTTTTTTCATCTAAAATATATTTTAATATCTAAGTTATAACTCTATTGAGTTAGTTTCTCAAATCCTACTTACCTTCAAAATTTCGGCGTCTTTGAAATTTCCCTTTTCATCTTTTTCAATTTTGGTAGTTTGGACGTTTATCAGGACTCGTTCGAGATTCTTTTGGCTTGATTCTGAAACACCTATTTTTGTCGATTTAAATTCTTGTCCTAGAGTAATTCCCACTAGGAAAACTCCCACAATCAGGGACGAAATACGAATCATTTTGGTACGTCAATCGCAGAAGAAAGTCACACGGAAAGACGATCAGCGAAGGAAATTATGCTAATGTAATTACATATTTCGAGGTTCCCGTATGTCTACGTCATGTCACGCTATAGGTACGTCACATATTTGTACAGGCTTTTTTGCAGCAATTTCTCACCAACTAACTATTAGAAATACAAGATTAATCGAATTTTCATTTAAAAAAATAACTAGCACAATTTATTTTGAAATTTTGTTTAAAATAAGAACAAATATATTTTTCCCAAGGTGACGCTTATATGGGTCACGCATGACGTACGTCACGCAATACAACTTATGCAATAGCTCAATCAAGATGGCGTCCGTGCTGAGAAGTTTTGTAAAAAAATCTTTATGCCTTTCCACCCAATCAGCTCGATTAATTACAACTAGGACCGTAATTCCCTATGTATTAGGATTCTCTCCACGTTCTGCCTTGTCAACAACTAGCTCAAAAGAAAAACCGAAGCAAGAATCGTAAGTAAACAAAGTTCTATATTTGTATGAATTATATGGGGGGTATCCTTAGTTGAAATCATTCTGGCAATAACGCATTGTTTCCTTTTGTTCTTTATCAACTAAGACAATTAAGTCGTTTCTCTTTCACGGGCGAGACTTACTCTAAATAACATGATTTGTATGTTGGAAGGTAAAGGTGTTCCAACATTGATCGATTGATTTGTGGAACCATGCAGAGTTTAATGGAGGGACTGGTTATGAAACCCGGCAAACTTCAAAGGACCGGCCTATTGTTACGGTGTTGAGATTGAACGGTACCATTGTTAACTCTGGTGGAACCCTGCAAATAGACCCTAAGGGGTCCAACACGAAACGTTTGTGCTAGATGTCTTTAAACTTAACACTGCATGTAGAAGCTGCATTGAGTAATATGTTGATGTATGCAGTTGTTGATTAGTACAGGTACTAATATATAAGACCATATAATGATGGTGATTTAATTTTCATTTAGCGAGATGATCAATTTTCCCTGGTCTGATCAATATATATTTTGCACCAGATACAAAGCATAGATCGAATTTTTGATTTATGTCAATTTCAATTGAAAATGAAAATTGGAAGTGTGGTCATTAAAAAACTACTGAGAAACACCTTAAGTAATTTCACTAATAATGATAAGTTAAAAAATGCTATTCATAATGAATAATGGCATGAATAGTGGGTTGATGATGGTGCCAATGACCATGATGATAATAAGGCTAATGATAATATATAATATGATGATAATGATTTTTTTTCCTACCTCAGAGTGACAATAACCTTCATTGACCGTGATGGCGATAAGATACCAGTCAAAGCTAAGATAGGAGATTCCTTGTTAGATATTGCTAAAGATCATGATGTTGACTTAGAAGGTAAGAACAAATTGTAACCATCCATATACTTCTGTTTCGAAAAACGCAGCCCAGGGTCGGATCTAGGGGGTGTCCCTAGTGGCATCGAACACACCCCTTAGTATTTTATTTAAGATATTTAGGGACTGGACACCCCATAACACCTTAAGACCCCTTCATTTGCAATTGGAACTCCCTGACAAACTTCTGGATCTGCCCCTGCAGCCAATTAAGCTACAGTCTACACACTGAAGCCTGCAAAGGATGTCAGCAATATGAACATAATAATTATGAAGTTTTACCCAAGTCTGGGATTCTATTTGACTGTAGATATTTTATCTTCATTTATTTTTTTGTGTTTGTTATCATTTTGATATTGGATTTTTCTAATAAAGTGTTTTATATACACAATTTGTGATGTATTGCATGTTTCTAACAAGAAATGCTTGTTTTATAATCTACCACTGCATCAACTTGTTATGTTCATATTCCCTAGGTGCTTGTGAAGGAACACTCTCTTGTTCAACTTGTCATTTGATATTCAATCAAGAAGAAATGAACAAGTTAAACCTTGAAGAGCCTACGGACGAAGAACTTGACATGTTAGACCTGGCTTTTGGACTGACTGATACGTGAGTGTTGACTGCATGCATTAATAGCATTAGAAATTGGGTCAATTACATGCCATGTTGAATAGTTACTTATTTCTATTATTATCATCATCATTATCACCTGTTATCATAACTATATCTGATCATTATTTTCATAATCATTCAAACTGAATTGGGTGACTTTTCACCCCCCTTTTTTTGCAGTAAAGTAAAAAGGCGGGTACATTACGATCTTTGCGCTCTTGTGTCTGCCGATATCTGCCAAAATCATAACTATTTCATAAAATTTCTATCATCATTGACATTATCATCACTGTCATTATCATCATCAATTTCATCTATTGTCACCAAAAACTTATTACTATCATCATTGCTATCATCATCATCAAAACCTTCACTATCATTGCTATTATCATCACCATCATTACTTTTTTGTTATAATGATCAGTGTAATCATTACTACCATCATTACATCATCTAAATTATCATCATTGACATCATCATTGTCACCAAAAACCTTCACTATCATTGCTATTGTCATCACCATCATTACCTTTTTGTTATAATGATCAGTGTAATCATTACTACCATCATTACATCATCTAAATTATCATCATTGACATCATCATTGTCACCAAAAACCTTCACTATCATTGCTATTGTCATCACCATCATTACCTTTTTGTCATGATCAGTCTAATCATTACTACCATCATTAGCATCACTACATCATCATCTAAATTATCATCATTGACATCATCATTGTCACCAAAAACCTTTACTATCATTGCTATTGTCATCACCATCATTACTTTTTGTCATGAGCAGTCTAATCATAACTACCATCATCACTACATCATTATCACCACCATCTAAATCATCATTATTGTTGTCATCATAAAAGTTATAACCATCACCATCATAACATAAACACCTGGTTGTCATCTTTGTGAAAAAAAAGTAATTTCAGACATCAACAATTCACTTATAATCTTATGTCCTTTTCAGGTCAAGATTAGGGTGCCAAATTACTGTAACCAAAGATTTTGAAGGGATAACTCTAACTATTCCTAAAGCACATCGAGATGTGAGGGACGCTTAGAAATGACAAATTCATGTATAACCACCATACAATCAACTTTAGCCTGGTGCTAACACAGAAAGTAACATGGATTGGGATAGACTGATACTTGTTGAATCAAAATTTTACATATTTAATATAGAGTATTATTTTCATTCTCCAATGCAATTCTTGGCAAACTTGAAAGGCTGGGATACACTAAAATGATTTCACTAGGACAACAATGTCAACATATTCTATATGTTTAACATGGAATTGCAGCTGTGACCTCTGCATCAGCCATATGCTTTCCTGGTCTCGATAGTTATTAGTAGACTCTGGACATATTGTGTACTACCTGTAGTACAAATTAAATTTTGTTTCATTTTTTGATTTTATGGATGAAGGAAAATCACTCTAAGTATACACCTATTTCAAAAACCGTTGTCGCAAACAAAGCTACAGTCCACACTCCGAAGCCTGCAAAAGATGTCGGTATTTCTTCTCTTGTTATCGATTTATTCATAGCATATTTTGGTTGTA
The DNA here is from genome assembly GCA_032270665.1 of Metridium farcimen. Classification (NCBI taxonomy): domain Eukaryota; kingdom Metazoa; phylum Cnidaria; class Anthozoa; order Actiniaria; family Metridiidae; genus Metridium; species Metridium farcimen. The sequence goes on from JAUPMH010011570.1 coordinate 9,419, forward strand.
CGCGTTTGTTTTATATGACTATAACAAGTTGTTGTTGTGGTAGATATAAATACAAATATTTATTTAAAAAAGTGCAATAAATCACAAATTAAGTCCATGTAACCGACATCCTTTGCAGGCTTTAGAGTCAGGACTGTAACTTCGGCTGCGACAACAATTTTTGAAATAGGTGTATTATAAGTTCTAGATTTCCTCCAATGCCATGGTATTACTTATAATAAAACAAGACTGAAGATTGTAATGATCAATCATTTTTATGATTTTTAATATGTTTTATACTATTCCTATTTATGCAATGCACTGACATCTATATGTAGTTTTCTTTCTTAAATCATACTTAGGTAAGAATAGTCAATCACCCAATGATATGAATAAACTGTTTCAAAATGGTGTAATATGTGTCTTTTTAAAATAACATACTTTTACAAACATGTGCTTTTGGTTGTACTAATAATAGAATGTATAAAAGGAAAAGTACTATTATTTAGCGCCGGTAGTTCCTTCAGCTAGAAGTAAGCTGGTCTCCCAGGAAGCCAACAGTGCGCTCTTTCCCCCCCTCTCCCCATATCATTATGCTCCATTTTATGGGTATTTAAAGCTACTCAAAGCTACACTTAATGGAAAGAAGTCGAAACAAGTGCGAGGCCATTAGGGATCAAACTCATGACCTCTCGCTCCAAAAGCCGCGCACTTACCAACTTAGCTACACTTGTTCCTTATAAGTAAAAGTTGATAGACCAAATCAGCTAACGCGTTGCTATGTATGTTTCCACCAAATTGAAATCTTTTGAGAATAAGATTCTTTGTCTTATGATTTCGATATCATGTGGCAAATTTTTAGAACAAAAGTTTTTAAATTGGGTGGAAACGTATATAGCAACACATTGACCGATTAGGTCTGTTCTTCTAATTTTTATAATTCTGTAATTCTGATTTCGTCTATTGATTGATTGGTTGGTACATGATTATGTTGGTTGGTTGATTAATTGCTTTGTTTGTTTGATAAGTTGGTTTGGTTTGTTGTTTGGTTGAATGAATGAGGGATAGACGGTGAATGGATGACGAATAATAAAAATAAACATACTCAACATTTCTATTAATTTCTAGTTATTTATTTGTTGTTCCTAGTTAATTAAAATATATAATTTATTATTAACAGTTTTCATGGCTATTTATATCTACAGTATGAACTTGCTATAGCATATAACAATAATTTATTGACCATTAATTAATATAATTACATTATTATCTAATTCCAAGCTTTAACTTACAACTCCTTTATTCATTCATTCATCCACTCATTCATCCACTAGTACCCATTAATTTATTCATTCATCCACTAGTACTCATTAATTTATTCTATTCATTCATTCTCTCATTCATCCACAAGTACTCATTAATTTATTCATTCATCCACTAGTACCCATTAATTTATTCATTCATCCACTAGTACTCATTCATTTATTCTATTCATTCATTCTCTCATTCATCCACTAGTACCCATTAATTTATTCATTCATCCACTAGTAC
>JAUPMH010012014.1:0-10939 GCA_032270665.1 Metridium farcimen
ATTTTTTAAGGGAGACCCCCCACCCCCACCCCCGGGGTGCTACACTGTGCTGACATGTATATCACAATGAAGTGTACTCTGCATTGTCAATAATCATCATGTTTTTGTTATTTCAAGGATTTACTTACAGTGTTGTTTGGTTCAGCATTAACATCATTTAATTCTGACTGGAGAACACAGCATATCAACTTCCTAAAGAATACATCATATGGCATTAGCTTTTACAAGGTACCTATAGTGATCAATCACTGGGAAACAAGTTCTCTTAGTATAATTATAAAATAATTGATATCAATCGCACATTTAGATTGGCTGACAAGTATTCTCCATAACTCAACAGAGCACTGGAGATTGAGCTATTGTTTGATTTTAGCTTTTGTATATTTTTTATTAGAAATTGAAAACTTTGTGCACAGAAAGTCTAAGAATTGGTGAGAGAAGCATTAGGAAAAGCACTAGGCATAGTGGAGTGCTTATTGATGCTTCTCCATGTCTGTATAATTTTACCTGGGCTTCCTATGCCAGCAGTTTTCACCACAGGACACCCAAATAGATATGCTAATCCAATGTTGTTATACTTTATTCAGCCAGGGCCATGTGGAGTGATTGCCTGTATTCAAGCATTCTTAATGAAGTACTTACTGTTCTGTCAAGAATCATCTATTATGACTGAGAGGTATAGTGTCTGTTAGTCAGAATATTTATTTAGTAAAATCTCATAACGAGGGAGACTTTGGGGATTGCGGTGTTGATGAATATTTTTTGCTGTGTTTGCTTTTCTAAACTGCGATGTGCAGTGAATTTTAAAGCTGTAGTGTTTGATGAGAGATATTGTGATGCAATGTTGTTGAATTTGTTTTTGCAGTGTTGCAGTGTTGCAATATTGAGGACCCAACCATGTCCCCCTCCATAACTGATGAAGTTCTATCAATAAATATTATTTATGTTTTCTTGTTGATAGCGTTTTAGAACCTTTACCATCAGAGAGACAGCAGGCTTTGGTATCAGCAATGACAAATATCATATGGCAAGCTAGCACTGACTCCCACTATGCTGTTGTTGCACTGTAAGTAAGAACTATCAATTAGACAACACAAAGTTGCACAAGAGAAAGTATGAAGAATGATTAACAAGAGTAAAGCCTGGTCCACACGGCATCATAATCATAGTCATAATCATAAGAACAGTCATAAGAAATGAAGAAGTTTCCATTTTCTTATGATTATGACGTTATGTCTTAGTCATAACCGTGGTTATGATTATGGTTAGGACGCCGTGTGAACCAGGCTTAAGAGTGGCATGCGATGTAGCCTTAAATCTCATGGGGAAATAAGTTTATAAGTTTGTGCTAATTCTTTAATTTGAATTATATTAGCTTTCTGTTAGTACATTTCCAACATTTCTTTGTTGTTTATTGGTATTTCATTTTCCACCATCATTAGCCCATGTGGAGAATGTAAGTGGATGTCAAAGAAACAATACAGAAAGGATAATTTAACTGAAAATGTAAGTTTTATTCAATTTAAGAATTTTATATTATAATATTAAACTTTCTCAACTGTTAATCATAATGGTTGGTTCCTTTAGCTTATGCTGTTTGGATTTGACAACATCAAAGACTTGGAGAAATTTATTAAGAGACATTTATCATTTGTAAGTACAAGGATATATAGCTCAGGTTTTGTTCCTGTTTGCTTATCTTTTTATAATTCTAAATTTGTTTCTTTACATCAAGTGGACACAAAGACATAGATTGCAGTTATTTGCCAACAATTATATATCAGTACATTGACTACTATAATAAATTGTTGATCAATTCTCTATCATACTATTTTCTGTGTTCTTTCATAATTTTCATGCTCCATATGCTATATCATGTCAAGCTTTTTCTTCACTTACCAACATTTATGTAAATGTTTTTTCCCATTTTTCCCCCCTTTCATTTACAGTTTGAGAACACCAATGGTAATGGCTGCATTATCTTCTTGTATTCTGTCATACTTTCACGCACCATTCAACAGTAAGTTTATCAGCCATATATTTGTTATTTCCTATGCGAAATCATGTCTCATAAAAGTGTTTTGAATTTCAGGGTGAAGGCAGATTTGGTAAATCCAAGTTCTGTCTTAATGGGACCAAATGAATCTTGCTCTCAGGTATAATTGGTTTTATTGCAATTTTACTCACGCTGACTACTGCTGCAAATTTAGGAATAGTCTCCCTTCACAGTACCCTGCGCCATCAAGAAAGGTTGAGCCCAATGTTGAGCTTGCAATGATAGAGACCTCTTAACACCTTGCAGGACAATTATTCACATGTCTCATCATTACAAGCTCAACGTTTGTTTCACTTCGATGCAAAGGCCCAGCTACCTTTCAAGATGGCGCAGGGAACTGTGAAGCGGACTATTAGTCATTCACAATATACACAAATTAGGTAATTCTTAATTATTTTCATTATAATTTTGTTTTAACCAGGCAATGATCAATCTGTTATTGACTGGACGTGCTGTCAGCCATACATTTAATGGAGATGTGGAATATGACAAAAAGGGGAAGGCTTTAGTAAGTAATACTTTATAAAATAAGATGAAACAAACAATGGAATGGGATGAAATATAGAATGGAAGGGAATGGGATGGGATGTTAAACAGGAGTGCTATGGAATGAAATGCTCTGTCATTACATGTACGATTAAAATGCTTATAAACAAGCTTAACTCATAGATTGGAATCAATCTCTCTAGTAACATGACAGACTCTTCTTTGTTTTAGCCCTTTGCTCTCATAGGTATCAAAACACGGAGCGATGTGGGATTCCTGAGTCTTAACGAACACCTTAAACCAACCCAACTTCAGGTATATCTTTTTGTTAGTTTTTGTTGTTTGTAATAAATGCCCGAGGTGGGGGGGAGGTACCCCCTTTGTCCAAGTGATAGGGGTGATCGGCGTACCTTTTAGGGTAAAAATAATTCCTGTGCATACCTTTTAGGGTCCTTTTTGGTTCTGGCTTATAAACCAGTTACGTAACATGATTCTGTACCTGTAAGGGTCATTTTTACTCTGCTTTATTGCTAAATGTAAGCTTGACTGGCAAGAACATCGCACAGCCGTAACAAGGCTTTATAAAACAGTTATTTTTATCTATGCGTACTTGGTTGTTTTCAAAACCTCCGCCGATCACCCCTACCACTTGGACAAAGGGAGTACCCTCCCCGGGAATAAATGCTAATATGAGGGCATTTACATATTGAGTATTAAAAATTATTAGATTAGTTTTCTTATCAACTTGTTTGCATAAGCTTAACCATTATGGCATTGTTTATTCTGTTAGGTCGGTAGTATGCTCAAGACTCCAAAATACCCTGTGTGGGTGGTGGATAGTACTGGGGGTCGTTATAGCGTTATATTTTGTTTGAACAGTGAACTTGTAAATGATTGGTAAGCACAAAAAAGCAATGGTGTTGTTTCCATGTTGATTTTGTTTGGTATTTTCTTTAGATTAGTGATATATTGTTGTGTATTTATGCGTTTTTGCAGGCGACTTGAGAGACGGTTTAATTTGTACTACTACAATGGAACCACCAAGTATAGCTCCTCTCTAGATGAAATTATTACAGTTGGTAATGAAACGAGCAATTTTGATAGATTCTTTATAAATTGATTCATTGTTCCATTTGAAATAACGTTTTCCTACTCTTTGCGCAACGGGCGCTTATCAACAGGGGCGGATTTAGGTGTGGTCCGACGGGGTCGTGCTCCCCTTATAAAAAATGTATTTTCTTTAAACTTGGCAAAATATATAATTTGCATACGGTCTTGAAGGTTTATTCTCATGACGATGTTTGTCCTTCCCACTGAGTTCTTTGATTCATGAATCCGCACCTGGAAAGAAGCACTTTTTTTCATTTTTAGAATGATAAAGTTCTGATGTGTTACAAACCAAAGTTATTCCAAGAGAAATCACGTTAATTTTTGTTTCAATTTTTAGATACACGAGATTTTGTGGATGAGTCAGATATAACGGAGGATGCACATCCAGTTGATCACTGTCTTAGAACGAAGTGAGTATATATAGTTTTTATACCCATACAACACCTGTTGTGCAAATGGAGGACCTCCTCAACACTGTCGTTTGGCTGATATTACGCACCACTAGTATCGCAATTACATATGTTACGATAAACAATAGTTAGTTTTAAGATTATGGCCAAGTACGTTCATGTTAGTTGATTATTGTTGTATTTGCTCCTTTTCTCTTTTAGGTGGCCTGGTGCGGTGTTAGAATGGAATTAAACCAAATCTACTAATGCATAGAAAATAGGCCTTTTGCAACAACAGGTCTCGTGACCCAACCTCTTCTAAATCGAACTGCTGTGTCAAAATGAACATCAGAAATGAAAAAGCACCTCAAAATATTGATTTTTTTTATTTAAAAGGGGTAGGGTCACGTGACCTGTTGTTGCAAAAGGCCTGTTCTTCAATATTAAAATGTGTAAAATATTTAAAATAGAATACGAATGCGTGACAAATGTAAACATGCTTCATGCTTGTAATTTTTACAAGCTATTTTTTAAGAAAATGTGCATCTGTTTAAAAGAGTTTTATTCATTTCATTAAAAGTTTGGTTTGAAAATATATGTAAAAGTATTTAAAATATTAAATAATAACTAATGTACCACATGAACCATATCTCGAAACTTTATAACAAAGTAGCATTTTTTGCACATCTTAGAAAATTACAATAAAAAGGCAATCAGTAAATCAGTTGTGCTTTGTTTCTTTATCGATCTCTAATAATACGTCTCGTTTTCAAGCCAACCTGTAGAAACGAATAATCAAAAGCATTAAAAACCACTGACATGTAGTAGATGACCTTGTTTTCCCCCTTGATGAATACTTACATCCAGGATATTTCCTGATTATGAGACGACGAATTTCGTCATAGATGAAGATTAATAGACTGAAGGGAACGGCTGTAAACCACCACGTTGAACTGAAATATTAAAAAAGATTTGCACCGTTGACATAATGAAGAAACATTGTAATTTCAAGTGATATAAGACAGTCATCTTATATTACTGTAGATCGTGTTTCTCTGATTGGTCCTTATATTCGTATAACGCAAATAGCGCGCGCATATGTACACCCTTTCCGAGAAAGTTTGTCACCCGTGAAAAGCACACAAGCTAGTGGCGCAAAGGATCATGGATCAATTCAGAAACTAAATGTGCATTCGGAATGCCTTGTTGTTTGATAAGTCAAAATGGACATTTCTCAATAACATATTGACAAGTGTAGCAATGTGGCCCTGAAATCCCAGCGTTCTAATAAAGTATACATAGGTTACCCATAATCCCCTGCGCTACTAGCTTGTAGGCTTTTCACTTCACGGGTGACAAAGTTTCTCGGAAAGGGTGTAGTCTTTAAACATTTGATTCATTGAAATTACCTAATTTCGCCTTGGAAATGCACTAGAACAGAAGAAGAGCGAAAGCTCGGCAATTGAATGAATATTTCGTGGAAGAAACAATCGTACATATTGTTATGCCCGGTACAATAACATTTTAGACATCTTACAATAATTGTAGCCAAAAAAGTAATTTGAATGGTAAATACATATGAAATATAGGCGTGTCACTTACTTTAGGGGGTACATACTAAGACCCTCTGATAGTCCAGGAGTGTAAGACAGCATCACGGCCAGAATTGTCTCGAACACTAGAGCAAAGTTCAGTACGTTGTTCCTATATAAAATATTAGCAATTGTGAAATTGTGCGCTGGAAATAATTTTCTTGAGAAAAAAAAGCAGGATTCAATCTCCTTTTTTTACGGAAGGCTATGAAATTCATGCTACTTGTTTATCTTGAATAAACAGCACCTGCAGTCGCATGTGTCTAGACTAAGTTTCACGGAAAGTAGACTTACGTCAATTTCTGGGTAAGAATGGAGTTTTTCCTGGTTTTGCAAATGATTAAGTCAGCCCATTGCACAACGACGATGCTAATAAAGAAGGCAGTGTGACAAGTGTACTCCAAAATCTTTCTCTGGTTGTATCCCTGTTGACATGTGAACGATGAGTCATATATTACAAATTAGTGAAGACGTTTCGTCATATATTTACCCATTCCTGGCCATAACTGTCCAACAAAACGTTATTTGACTTGTCTACCCATTCAGCTCGGATGAAAAATAATCTGGATGGATAGAATCCATTTTCACCCATAATAACAAAATAGGTGAAGAATCCTGCAGATGCCTACACAATGAAAACAAAAATAGAAACAAAATCAACCAATTAGTTTGAAAAAGTGGTAGAAACAGATAAAAGAATGGTGAACGAATTCTGACCTGGATAAAACCAATTTGTCCGTACGTCATAGCAATAAGTCTGAATTAAGAAGAACACCAAATAGATTATCGTTTTATCGAGTAAAATATCTCAGTACCATAATTTAAAATTGTAAGTTTATTGTTATATACCTTTCATTGACGAGTTTATCTTTCTTTGGATCTCTTGGCATTCGCTTCATAATGTCACTCTCTGCTGCTTCATAGGCAAGTGAAATGGCAGGGACCTGGTGATAGGAACATTTACTGTATTAAATCTAGGTAGCAGAGTGTGTAAAATGCTATCATAATTTGTATGATAAGTTTGTAACTTATTCCTTAGTCGTGCCTTTGAAATTGGCCAAACGTGCAGTCACTTGTGGCTCAGATAGGAAAGGGCATGGATGTTCAAATGCACAACCCCAAAATACCGCAATACCGTGCCAAAAAATCGAAAATACCGCGATATCGCGTAAAAAAAATCAAAAACACCGCGATACCGTACCAAAAATCACAAATTGCTAAGCGCTGCAATCAATTCAACTACAATACACATGTAATACACGGCTTAGAATGCTTTTCAACTAAAAATGGAAGAAACGAAATAAAACTACAGTCATCTGGGCGAGCGAGGAGGTAACGCAAGTTTTAGATATCGGGCCATACCGCAATACCGTGATTAAATTGATTAATTTTCGTATACCGCCACTTAAAAAACGAAAATACCGTGTATCGCTGACTTTGAGAATACCGCAATACCGAGCAGATAAATTTTATTTACCGCGATACCGACCAAAAACTGGACGAATACCGTGATACCGCGATCCCCCACGACCCCCTCAATATAAGAAAATGTTTCAGTGTAAATTATGTACAGTCATAATTACCATGTCAGTTCCCAGATCAATACACAAGATTGTCACAGTCCCAAGTGGTGGAGGAATGCCAACAAGAATAAACATCAAGAATGGTGTAATCTCTGGGATGTTACTTGTCAATGTGTAGGCAATAGATTTCTTCAAGTTATCAAATATAAGACGACCTTCAAATTTAAAAAAATATTTGTATAATAAGTAATGGCAAGATAAATATAAAGTTACTTTTCAAGGTTATATCTTTTTACCTTCCTCCACTCCAGTGACAATGGAAGCAAAGTTGTCATCCAAAAGAATCATGTCAGCAGCTTGCTTTGACACATCAGAGCCGGCAATCCCCATAGCAACACCTGCATGAGCATTCACCAAACGTTAAAACATTAAACTACCAATCAATATAGTCCAGAGTATACTAGCTCACCAATATCAGCCTTCTTTAAAGCAGGAGAGTCATTTACTCCATCACCAGTAACAGCTACAATGGCTCCATTACGTTGACATCCTTCCACGATGATAAGTTTCTGTTGAGGTGAGGTGCGAGCAAACACTATCTCGGTGTGGTATTTTAGTATGTCATCAAGTTCTTCATGCTCGATGCTCTAAAAGTACAACGAAAAATACTTATTGTAATTCATATGAATAATACTGTTTGAAATCATAAAAATTCATTGATTGTATTTGTAGTAAGCAGCAAAGTCGCTCATTCATTACCACACCCACTGAGCAGTAATCCCGAAGAATGACACAATTAGTTTCATTTCTCTTTACCTTTAAATCTCCACCATGTATAACTATTGCTTTGGCATCTCTTGGGTTAACTTGTTCTACAGGAATCTTCAGTCTATTAGAGATGTCTTCAACAGTTTCAGTCCCTATGAAAATACAGGAGATCGAATTGACATCATCTAAGATACTATAGATAATATATTATTACATATAATTAAAGGCTCATGAGTTTTGGTGCGGTATTTTTACCTTTAAAAGTATTCAACTAATGCTATTTCAAATTTAATTATTCCATAAGATGGGTTTACATATTTCTAGCCCGGGGGACTCCCTTATAAAAGGGGGCGGGGGTCCTCGTCGGACCTGTATTTTGAGCTGATGGGCGTGGCAGTGATGAAATTTCACCCCTAAGAGGGACTGATTAAATTAAAAATCAATCTTTCAAAAGAAGCATTGTTCTTGATCTTATACCCTAAAAGGGACCACAAAACTCAGCTGGTGGACATTCTGGTCATTATCACCCTTAATGGGACCAAAACACTGATTTCAAACCCTAAAAGAGACGAAAAGGACCCCCGCCCCCTTTTATAATTTCTAGACCTTCCTAGTTCCTGGAATGTCGAGTTTTGTTTTAAATTTCTAATTATACCTTCTGAGATGATTCCAACTCCTTGTGCAATAGCTTTAGCTGTGATAGGGTGATCTCCAGTAACCATGATAACTTTAATACCAGCATCACGGCATTTACTGACAGCGTCAGGTACGGCAGCACGTGGAGGATCAATCATAGACATAAGACCAACAAAACATAGCTGTTGTAAAGGGAAGTTAACGGGCTGTCGGCGGAAACAAACAATGGAATTAGTGACCATTATCAATATGGATAGATTGTACCAAAATGGAGTTAATAAAAATATACAGTCTCAATTTCAGCCTAAAAAAACAGTTAAAGATGATTTCAAGTGAATTTTGACAGGCAGCTACGTCGAGCTCTGGTCTTCAACTAGATCATACTTACTTCGTCTGTAGTAAACTCATAACCATGTGGATATTCTTCTTTGGTTAAATAGCATTGTCCAAAGCCAAGAACACGTTCACCCATGCCTCCAAGGTTCAAATAGGCCAGTTCAAATGCTTCTCTCATATCTTCACCAAGGTAATTCTCTTCACCGTTAAGCATGATTGTACTACATCGTTCAAGAACACGTTCTGGTGCTCCTTTGATCATTAAGATGTAACTATAGTCGAGTTTGTCGGGGTCGTCCACTTTATGGATTGATACGTGGTACTTGTTTGACGAGTTGAAAGGAATTTCTGCTACCGAAGGGAAGTTTTCTCTCATGTTTTTTACATTACCAACTGAAAGTTCGACGCATTTTAAAAGTGCTGCTTCAGATGCATTACCTCCTATCGTTTCTCTAGAATTAAAGGGTGTAAACGTTACTACTGCATTTTTTGCCAGTTTGTAAATCGGCACAAAATCATATTGGGAGGTCGTACAATGTACACAGTCTTACCGCTTAAGGACTGGCTTGTTTTCCGAACCAGATACAAACTCTGCCCCGTTGCACAATCCCGCAATACGTCCAAGAGCAGTCCACGTTTCCGACTAAAAAAAAGTAATAAGATGTAAAAACAAATGTCTGTGGTTGTTCGAGGCGTTATGTGTGTGCAGCAAAACAAAAACACTGTGACCGTTATGAATAGAAATTACCTGAACCATTGCCTCACCACTTTGATCTTCTGTTGTATCAGCTTCAAATATCTTATCATCAAACCACATGTGTGCTATAACAAATAAATACCAATTAGTTATTGTTATTGTATGTACTACAATTAAATGAATAGTTATGCCTTTAACATACCAACAGTCATTCTGTTTTGGGTAAGTGTACCAGTTTTATCTGAGCAAATAGTTGAGGTACTTCCAAGGGTTTCAACGGCTTCTAAGTTCTTGACCAAACAATTCTTGGATGCCATACGCTTGGCAGTTAAAGTAAGGCACACCTTCAAATAAATGTATACTCTTGTATCATTATACAAAATAATACCATGCCGACTCTAGAACTACATGAAGACAAATTAAGACTATTAGAGTCGTGTGCGCATGCATGGAGTGCAGGGAAGAAGCTTACCGTAACAGTTGCCAAGAGACCTTCAGGTACGTTAGCCACAATAATACCAATTAAGAAGATCACAGCTTCAAGCCAAGTGTAGTTCAACACAAGAGATATGACAAAGAAAATCAAACCCAAGGCAACTGCAACTCCAGTAACAATATGGATAAAGTGCTCGATTTCAATAGCAATAGGTGTTTTGCCTGTGTCTAATCCACTGGCCAGGTTAGCTATACGTCCCATTACAGTGTTATCTCCTGTCTGAACCACGAGACCTGTACAAGTACCTTCAACAGCATTAGTCGAGAAGAATGCAAGGTTTTTGGTTTCAAGTGGATTTTCATTGGTGAATTCAGGTGTTCGTGCTTGTGGTTCTGACTCTCCGGTAAGAGATGAATTGTCAACCTAAGAGAAGAAGCAAAAATTTGTGTTAGTGAAGCCAATGTTAAATGATTCTCCATATCCTGAAAATAAGGAAGGTATAAGAGGCATGCTAGGCCCGTTGATACACCATAACACGTATGTTAACCACACCCTAACTATCTTGAATTTACCTTAAAGCCTTTGGACTCCAGAACCCTGATATCTGCTGGGACTCTGTCACCTATTGCAACGAATATGATATCGCCTATGACCACCTCTTCAGCGTTTTTCTTCACCTTTTGACCATCACGTAAAATTGTAGCTTCCTAAAGGTTAAACGAATACGGCATTTTTTAGTCCTTTTTCTATAAGAAAGCATTATCTTATTGAGGGGGCGTAAAGGCCCGTTCACACGAGCGATTTTTGCGGCGATTTGAGGTGCGACTTTTACGGCGATTTTACGGCGATGTAAACGCGCGTGTGAACAACCGGCGATTTTACTGTGGCTTTTCAGCTTTTCAGTATAAAC
>JAUPMH010012237.1:0-10936 GCA_032270665.1 Metridium farcimen
ATATATATATATATAATATAAATGATAATACTAAGTCTTAAACAGCGATTTCTTAAAAGTCCTAATACATGTTATATTTCTAATATATATCGGTTAAATTTTCCAAGAGTGTGGCCAGAGACCTAATAGCAAAAGAGTGGTACTTCAGTTTCTTAGTAGGATTGCGTTTGTTATTGTTTACCGACGCCGCTAGCAGTAACATCTTAAGTACACTAACCTTGTATGGCAATTAATTAAATTACTCATCTTATTCAAGTGCAGTAAAGAAAACCCCAGAGCAATAAATACGTTAACTATTTCTAGCGTTGAAAAGGACGTACATAACTGAGAGATTATATATTATTTTGTTTTCTATTTAGATCACCGTAAAATATTTCCGTGCAATGTTTAAATAATATGATTAAAATAAATATGTTTTGAAAATTAATAAATGAGGTTGAATGGAATATGCCGCGCAATTTTAATTAATGTTTCAATTAATATAATTTCTCATTATGAATCGTTTTACAAATTTACAAGACCAGCATAATTCATCATTATTCAATAACTTCTCTCCTCAAAAAAATGAAACTATATGACAAGAACACAGCGCGGTCAAACAACTAAGCATGCGTGGCAAAATTTTCAGAGCGGTACATTTTTCACAGCACTGAATTTGAAAACAGGAATTTGGGACTACAGTGTTTGAAGTCGATTCATAAGAAATTCCATGAATATGTATGCTTGAAGTTTCGTGTTCATAACCTTTCAGGCTACCATTATTTTATACTTTTGTATTTTTATTTATATTTTGAGAAAAAAGCGATGAAAGTCGTCTATTCCGGGATCCATGGAGTTGGTACGAATGTCAGATTTGTTGGTTGGATCGTTTTACTTTTTTTCGCGCATGCGTGGTGTTTTATGAGAAGTACTTTATACAAACATATATTAATACCTTTTTAGTGTAGCAGGCGTCTTGAGAACTACAAGGAAACTCCTGATTTACTCCTGAATTAAAAAAAAATATTATACGCACTATATAGACCATTGCCAATTTTTATGCAGCCATTTCAAAAAAACGTCGAATACTGAATAGTGCATTCCAAGAGCGAAATGCATTTTGGCTCATGTATACTGACTAAACTAAACTAAATAAAACTTTAATACTATTCAAAACAATATACTAACTAATAATAACAAAATAATAACTCTTTATTCAATTGATTAAATACAAATCAAAGGTGCGCAAATCTAAGTATAAATATATGAATTCTAAATTACTAAAACTATATCATAATACACTAAAAATATCTAAAAACTAAACATATGTAGGGAGCAGATCACTGTATATTTACTGTATATTTGATTACTTTTTATTCCAAATCAATGAAATCCACCCTGCTCTTTTATGTCTTGGAATGCACCATTCAACGTTTTTTTGAGATAGCTGTATAGAAAAAACATATTATTTTATACGGGTATTTTATAATTATTCCTAATTCAATGTAGAAATAAAATAGGAGGCAACGTGCTCTATTGAGTAGAGCACGCGGCGGGAATTTAAAGACGGACGAGAAAAGCGTTTATTCACTTAGACGCACGTCTGACGCGTACTGAGTGTGATACCATATTGCCCACATAATCCTAGTCAGTGCTTGTAATTTTTTTTGGAACTTAATAGTTTACAGCACGTACAAAAATATTTAAAGGCCCTGAGGATATCTAAAGATCATTTGCTAATAATTATAAAGCTACTGTAAATAAAAGACGATCTATATCAATATGAATTTCTATACCAATTTCTATCTGCTGTGTTTAGCAGATGGCACAGACTATAACTTCGCACAGCGCTCTAGCTACCCATGAGGAACATCATAAAATGGCTTTCTCAGTTATAGAACGTATATATTATATCTTTCTGATGTTTTTTTGTGTGTAAAAATAATGATGATTTAGTCCAAAGAATTTCTGCGGCTTTTTTCAACTGTGAAAATAGTTTTCCGTAAACCTGAGAATATCCATGCACTTTATAATAACTCAATAATAAATTGCGTTTTCCTCTTTTATTAGAGGATATTAAAATGGTATCCAAAAATTCACGAATAAAATTCATTGATTGAATAAAAAAAAGAAGAAAATAAATGAATATCTAAATATAGAAAAAGTTAAACAACCTTTTTTATACATAAGTTGAAATGATTCTAATTTTTTTTATCGATTTGTATAGGTAATAATATGATTTGGGGTTCAATTTGGGATTAATTTGAACGAGTTTGTTTTTCAAAGAGTCCGTATAGTTGTACGAGCCCGTAGGGCAAGCGCAATTTGGCTCTTTGAAAAACAAACGAGTGGAAATTAATATCAAATTGAACGAGAAATCATATTATTACTTATTAATAATATACATGAAATAATTGAAGCTCTTTTTTTTTGTAAGTTTTCGGCTAGCGCCAAAAATGACGTGTAGATGTCGTAAGCAAGCGCGCACTCGAGCTCAAGCGGAAAATTCAAAACTTTCTACCCAAAACTTGGGCCCCGTCCACACTTGTGCGTTTTAGTTTGAAAACGCATACATTTTGATCCGTTTAGACCTTCCGTCTACGCTAATACGCTGAGCGTATCATCGAAACCGCATCGATTTGAAAACGCCCTCGAAAGTGGATCAAAATGAAAACACATACATATCGTATTAGTGTGGACGGTCGAAAACGTATCGAAATGACGTCAAATGTACCACGTGAGCATGCGCATATGGTCACACCATCGCCGTTTCGATAGTTTTTAGTGTGGACGCGAATCGATCGATGCGTTTTCAGATCAACTAAAACGCACTAGTGTGGACGGGGCCTTGGTCAGTTTGTTTCTATTTTCTTACAAATTTTCGACAATTTTTGAAAGAATTACCACTTCATTAGTGTCTAAAATGATTTAGGAATAAAGCCTATCATGAACGATTTATTTTTTTTGTAATTGCACTGTACGGAGTGTAATTTGCACTGTATTAGACTTTCCCCAGCACTGTGTTACACTTGAACTGCACTGCATGCTCTCAGCCAATCAAATCCGAGTAATATTTATATATATATTTTTATAATATTATATATATTATTAATTCACAAAATGATCGGCCAAAAAGAAAACAAAATGGAGGCATCGATATTGATGTCTTCACTGAAGACGTGGAAAATATGTAACTTGTTTCCCAGGTGTTCTATGATATTAATATCATAATGAATATTTTTTGGTGCAGCTAATGTTTTATCTTCATCCTGATTAAAAGCTCTGTTCCCATTTTAAAGACCGATTGCAATATTGTTTTAATAGCTACTATTGGTAATAGTAGGCATGACCCCTGCCGATTTGAACTGTTTAGATGGAATTAAAAGACACTTCCCGCAAAGATAAATACGTTTTTCATCAGCTTCCCTTCTCTTTAAAATACTCGACCTCGACATCAAACGAAGCGACAAATACACTGCAAATGATCCTCTACATCGGTCTTGATACATAATTGAAATGCATAACATAATAGTTGACTTCCGTTAATCTTTTATTGCTATAGCTGATGAGCACTACAAACATTTTTTCTTATACAATAAACCTATTTCAAAAGAGGCTGTCAGAGGCTGAACGACACAAAGGAAATTTGGTTTCGCATAAATATATGCGAGTGGTTTTCAGCTACAGTAAAACCCCGTGTATAAGAACCTAAAATTTAAGTACCTGTCGGGCTGAAATAATCATTTTTTTTTTTTGTAAAAAAAGAGCCATGTGCAAAAGCATTGAGCTGTATATAAATAAAATAGGAAGAAAGGTGTTGTAATGATGAAGTGAGTGATGCTAATAGAACCTAGATAGCCTGATTTCAAGTTAAGCACCATTTATATAAGAGCCTGTTCAGGCTGACTTGGAAAAATCTAGGTTCTTATACGCGGGGTTTTACTGTATAGTATTGCCAAGTGTTTCAAACATTTTAAGCTCTTCATCGCTAAATGGCATTTGTATATAGCAATTTCTTTTTCTGGCGCAAAAAAGAACGAATTATCCGAATACCAAAGACTCACAGTTCTTTCCGCTCGTGCAATTGACCGCTCACATATCAGGCAGCCTTTTTTGAAAATTGGCATGTGTATTGAATTAATATTGATGCTATAATACTTCGTAGTAACGTGATTCGCGGCTAAACTATTAAAAGCACTACTTACAGAATATTCTAATGCATATACACAAGGATTAATTAAACCCGTTTCCGTGGTCTGTGTTCAGTTTGAGGAAAGCTAGTAACGCACATATAGCATTATCAGAATTGTCATTGAAACCTTAGTGATTGATCTAAACGTAGTTTGCTTTATCCGATGAACCTTGCTCGTGCTTCGTGCGTGCCAGTAATTGCCTCTCGATATGACAGTTGTTCGTATCAGAGTAAGTGTTTTTCGGGCTAAAGTTAGGAATGCTACCGCCACAACAAAGTTGTCTTAAAGCAGCGCGGTAGTTTTGTATGAAAACAAAATAAATGCATGGGTTTAATGCAGCGTTACAGTTTGCTAGAAACGCCACCGTGAATAAGAACGTTTCGAAGTCTTTTTGCAAATTTTGAGGAAGTTTCCATTGCCATACTATAGTGGCCATGAATATAAAACTGTTATACGGTCCCCAGCAAATAGCAAAGACTATAACAATAGCCAAAGCCATGAAAATGATGTTACGGTTGTTCCTTTGTCTTCTGAGGTTTGCATTTCTTGCGTGGTTACGGGCAATCTTTTGCTTTCTAAGAATCATCAGCATAACTGAGTACATGACCAATAGGAAGATGAACGGGATTATTGTGAATACAATACACAATATTGTACCGTATATTTGCATGGTCTTTTGATGGTTTTCAGGCCAATGTAGGTTACATGTTAGCTGGCCACGTATTTCACGGACGGTCATTATACGAAAGTATGGAGCGAAAGTTGCAAATGCAGTGATCCATGAACAGGCAAGGAGAAAAACGCGAGTCTTAAACCTGACGCGTGGTGCTTTAAGAGGGAATACCACAGCGTAGAACCTGTCTGCTGTCATAAGAACAAGACTAATTATAGATATAACAGGCGAACTATCTGCTAAAAACATGGATAGTTTACAGAGTACATCACCAGCAGTACCACCCAACGGCCATGCAGTGGTACCAACAATTGCATCAACGTAGAGCGAATACAGCTGCATAGGAACAAACACAAACGGCAAGACAAGATCTGAGATAGCCATGTTCAAGATGAATAGGTTGATAGTCTTTCGCAATTTCTTGTTTCTACAAATAATCATAATCACGAATATGTTACCCAGTAAAGCTACCAAAGAAATCCCAACATAAGCACTCATTTTGACGACCTTGACAGTAAATGACCTACGAGGAACCGTAAATGCACCATCGTTCATGAGCGAACAGTTTCGCGACGTTGTGTTAAGAGAACAGTTAGAAAAGGTTTCCATGTTAAAGCAGCCAAAGAAGATACTTATCTCCTTCAAACAGTAGCTTTTATGTCTGATTAAAAATGTTTCTTGAGTAGTGGGCGTCGACAGAATGACATCATTGTAGTGCAAATACGCGTATCTGACGAAAAAGAGCAGTCTCCCTCGAAGTGCGCCGGTTTTAGTAGGCATGCATAATCATTGATACTCGTAGACTACGCCGGGTGGAATGGCGCCAGTATATCGGTGAATTAATTCCGTATCCAGCCGTCGTAATAGGAAACATGCAGCATCAACAGTAAATTGCAATATGTAGTTGTCCATCAAAACTCCCTCGAGCACGTTTGTTAATTAGAACATTAAATAAAAAACCTTGTCAGATTCTTCGCTATGTATTCTTCTTGCCTTTGAATAGTAAAACTGCCTTGAAGGGCTTTTCACTGATCATTAGTTGCGTTTTGGCGACTTTATCAAAGTCATAAATTCCCTTCCGTCGTATTTTGTTTTTGTGCAATGGTTAGTTTTCTTATTCAAAGTCGACAAAAATCCCTTCCGTCGTATTTTGTTTTTGTGCAATGGTTAGTTTTCATATTCAAATTCGACAAAAATCCCTTCCTTTGTAATTTGTTTTTGTGCAATTGTCGTGTTGCCGTTTTTCGGTCAGTTCCTTTGTTTTTAGTATTTTTTATTCATGTCGAACTAAGTAGATCCCTTTAATAAGTAATATGATAACGAAACAAAAAGCTTGCTTAAGTACTTACGAAGGTAAACTAGAGTAATTCCTTGTTTGATTAATTGGTTTTCATATGTGGTATAAAGCCAGTCTGTTGACCCTTTCTAGATTATACCATGGTTAAAGAATCGCCCTTAATTGTTAATAACAAAAACCACTGCTATACGTTTTACCTTGTTATATAGCAGGGTTTTCATCAGATATAAAACAAATAATGTGTTTGATAAAAAGAATGATAATAATTGATACGAGAACATATATTTACTTTTCATTTATATTTTATTTCATTTTTTCTTAGCTTCAACTGCTTTTTTTATTGTTCATTATGTACATATCCGCTTTTTATCCTTTTTTCGTTTTTGGATTGTGTTCCATTTTTGGAATTGTGTTTTCTTGTTTTCCATTTTTACTTCAGTGCCATTTGCTTTTCGTACCTTTTTTCTTTGCTTTTCTCTTAATAAAATTTTCTTTATTCATATTCTCCTTGTTCAAATTTTTTTATTTTTTTTTATTTTTGTCTCTAAATAAATAAATAAATAATAATAATAATAATAAATAATATTTTCCACAGCAGATCCACATGCATACGGGTTATTCTTCTTTTGGCACTCACACTCACTCTCACTACCTCTACACTGAAATATTTTTCATACATTACTCCTCACATGTTGATTTTTGCTGAGGGCGGAAAAACTGTACTGGAATACTAGGAGTAAAAACCCTGCTGGCATGGTAAAGAACAACAAATCAAACAAACTCAATTCACCATGGTATAATTTCTCAACTATTTTCTTTTTCTGTTTTCTTCTCGTCAGTTACACATAATTTATTCCTTTCAAACATTCTAGCTCCTTTATTGAACTTGCAACATTGGCTTATTTTAATTAAATTAATAAAAGGCAAAAACGAGCAAAACTGCCATTTGGAGGAAAGATAGATTGCAAAGTAGTAATTACCCATGAGCTTCGTTTCAAGTATTACCAGCCAATTAAAATAGACAATTACTAAAATATATATGTGATGGTGACACACTAAATCTTCCAGAAAAAAACAAAAAATTGGATGTGCGTCAGATTTTTTTTAAATTTTCTAATTTTGTTCTAATATTATTGTTTAGTAATCGACATGCTGTTTAGATAATTTAGACATTCGTTATAATTACACATTTTAGAGCAAACAATTGCATGGTTTGTATAAATAGGAGGTTTAATTTTAAGTTTGAATGATTCTTATAATTTTGATAATAATTTTACTGTTTATAACACGTAAATTGGCATATGAGTTTGATCAAAATGCACGATTTTTGTTTGTTTTATGATTACGTTGATTTTCATTGGTCCTTTTCGTACTAGCTACTAATCGTCTTATGATGGATAAGTCGTCTGGTGAAAAACAGGATGAACACAATTTGTAATTTTCAGTTTTGTTGAATTCAAGATGAACACAGTCTACGATTTGCTCATGCTCTAGTTTGGCAAGGGCCATTGATTTTGTCCCATTTTCAAACCACACTTGTCATCCTTAAGACGATCTAGTCCAGACCTGACGATTTGTATATGGCTTCTAGCGGCTATACTAACACTATTTTTAGCAAAAATACACTATTTAATTTTCGTGCCTTTGCATGTGTGCAGATGAAAATGTTTTGCAAATAGAAAACAATAATAAACATAACGAGAAACCTTTTTCTTTCCTGTTAATCAACTCCATAACTTGTATTTATACATCGTTCTGATAATTACATTAGAACAATTAGCTATTTCTCGTCTGTATCTCAAGACAGGTACTATACTATTTATTCACGAAACCGGCAGTCTTTATTCAGGTAAATTGCCGAAGATAAATGGACCAAACAATTGGTCGCCAAAACACAAAACACAAATGTCAAATTCTTTTTTTTAAATTCATGATAAATAAGATTAAAGATAATAGGTTTAAAGATCGACTAAACATTTTGTGTAATCCAGTTACTCTATCACAATCCCAGTATTATATATTTATATGGGCAACCAGCTAACCAATATGGTGAACAAAATATCAAAACCATGCAGACAATAAGCAAAAAACATGTGTAATAAGACAGTCAAAGACAAACTAAAAAGATAAAGAAAAAGAAAAACTGAAAAAGAAAAAGAAAAAGAAAAAGAAAAAGAAAAAGAAAAAGAAAAAGAAAAAAAAAAAGAAAAAGAAAAAGAAAAAGAAAAAGAAAAAGAAAAAGAAAAAGAAAAAGAAAAAGAGGAAATCAATCGGAAACGCTATTACAAACACTTTACTATAAGGACGCTTTTTCTGTAAATCGCTCTAGGCGGTTATTCCAAGGGAGCTCGGCACACTGTTGTTGTGGTTTAAATATATTCGATCGTTTGAAAGTTATAAATTACATCGTCAACGGCTTTTGGTAAATTAATGGGACTATCCGCTTGCAAGTGAAAAAACGCGGGCGCGCTTACCTCGCCGAACAACGCTCGGGTGACATTCGTACATTGCTCGTCGCTAGACTCGCGTTGACGGTGTTTTGCGAAGTTTTCATGCGGTGTTGTGGAACCCCCGTGTCTCCCTCTTGGTTCAAATTGCTACCAGTGACGTTTGTTTGGTAAAAATAAACTAGATGCGCAGAATGACGTCATTACCTACGTCAGGCCTACTAGTTTGTCATGACGTCATGTAATAAGTTTACAATCCTGCTAGTGTGAATGAAGCTTATTGGATACGGTCTATTTTAAATATGTATAAAGTCCCTCCATACACATTCACCACGCATCTATTTCGATGTGGATCGGCTTAAGGAACTTTACCATAATGTTTCTGGAAACTACGCATGATGAAATACGATCGATCATCAAATATAGATGTTTTTAAAATGAGCAAATAAAAAATTGGAGTCACCGTTTTAGTTTAGGAGAAAATAAATTTCCATAGTTCAGATGCATTGTGCGTCGTTTTAAAAGAAAAATTAGATCAAAAACGACGATGTCATAGTCTCGTCACTAAGTAACGTCGTTTTTAAAAAAAAGTTTAGATTAAAAAACGACGATGTCATAGTTTCGTCACTAAGGTAACGTCGTTTTTAAAAAAAAGTTTAGATTAAAAAACGACGATGTCATAGTTTCGTCACTAAGGTAACGTCATTTTTTAAAAAAAGTTTAGATTAAAAAACGGCGATGTCATAGTTTCGTCACTAAGGTAACTCCGAAAAATAGATACACCATCGAAAACTTGAATCTTTGAATAGCAGCTGTGAACAATTTTAAAGCTATGGGTGTTTGCATTTACTTTAGTAAGAACTGCAGCCATTTCAAGTTGGTCGGTCGAGCAATATGTAAAAACTTTTAACTAGGATAACTATTAGACTAATAAGTAAATTTTTGTAATAGCAGAACAAAGATGTATTGAGGTTTTTCTTGATAAAAGCAGAAATAATCCAAGTTAAAAAGATTAGAATAAACGAATGATAAAATGTGATCGTGATGCTGATGCTGATGCTAGCTGCTGCTGATGATGATGACTATGATGAAAATGATGGTGATGATGACAGTGATGATGATGATGACGATGTTGTTGATGATGATCGATGAAGATGATGGTGATGGCTTTGATGATGATGACCACTATGATGATGGTGATGACGAATGACGACGATGATGATGATGACAAAGATGTTGGTGCTGACTGATGATGATGATAATGATGCTGGCTATGATGATGATGATCAAAATATTTTTACGGCTCCAGTTATATATATCCAAAACGGCGCTTCTTCAATGAGTTTAACACATCGAAACTGACTAAAATGAAGATTTTTTTCCCTCTAAATTTTGACGGAACAATATTTCACAGCCTTTTGTTGATGTTTTGGTGTTTTTGCTATTTCCCCCAATATTGCGCCTATTTCTACCTCTTTAAGTGAGGGAAACCGTCCTGAATTGGAGGCAGCCATTTTCCACTCTCTGCGTGTGACGTAAGCCGTCCAATAATTTTTCAGTTATTGGACGATTGACGTCATTCGTCCAATAATTTTTCAGTTATTGGACGATTGACGTATTTCTTACAAATTTGGTAAGTTTTAGCAGGTTATAAAAATAGGCAGTCTAAGACTGCATGAGGCTACTGTTCAAAGTGAATACAAATATGAAACAAATAAAAATTAAAACAAATTAACAGGGAACTGCTGATAAGGCTCTTCAGAAAAAGTTATTTAAGTTATTTATATTAAACAATTTAGTGACAATATAGCGAAAGTAAATACATGAATGAATGAGAATGAATGAATAAACAAATCATGTACTAGTGTTCAAGTGTCAGGAGTAGTGTGTGTTGTATGAAGTCGATGAACTAACAATATTTACATCGTGGTTTGACTTGCAAAATGACCCTCACCAGGTATAATAATTTTAGTCTTTTTAATACTGAATTGCTATAATACATTATCATGATTAGATGAAATAATAATGGTTGCAAGAGTTAATTGATAATATAAAAGTAATATGAGACAATACATCATGTACATTGCATAACAAATACATCTATTTTATATCTATCACAAACATTTGATAGTCATGCAATAAAATGAAATTAAAGTTTTTGCTACAGGTTTCTAATTTTTCAGTTTGTATAGATACTACCGGTATATAGGAGGGTCCAGGCCCGCCCCACAATGCATTGCGTTTGAATCTATATTATCGTTTGAAACATAACCTCATCACTCTATCTTGGCTTTCAAACTGATAAGAGCAACAGCGTCGTTTCGGACCATTCGCGCTATTTCAACTT
>JAUPMH010012348.1:0-10936 GCA_032270665.1 Metridium farcimen
GAATAATGGTCTCCAATGATGTCAAAGTTTTCAATAGTAACTTGATCGTGTTTAGTATCAAGGCTGTGCCTAAGGATTTAAAACTTCTTGCTTGTGTAAAGCTTTTTTTTTGTCCCTCCTTTTCCACCTATTTTGTGTGCGGTTTGCACTTTTCTTTTGATCCAAACATGTTCGTTTTATTGTGTTTAGCTTATGCTTATATATGCCTAGTGAACCAGCCTTTTAATACAAACTAATGATGGGTGCCGGAAAAAGCCGCAGCAAAAAACGGATAAATATAAAAACTTGAGTAGCCTGAATTTTCTTGAATTTGAAGACTGTTTTTAAAAATAATACTAAAAGGACCCTGGCCAAGGGAAGATAAGTTAGATTTATCATGATAAATTTTTTGGGTCCTAAATTCGATTTAAAGGCTCCGTTTTCATGAAAAATGACAGCCGGCTTAAATTGCTGTCCGAGAGCACGTTGTAAAAGTTAGCAGTTGAAGCCGAAAACTTTTTTTTTATAACTAATTAGTCGTTTTTAATAATAAACTGGTTTGTTTTGCTTCAGAAACTCTACAGACGATTTTAATCAATGGACCATACATAATTAATATTTTGTATAGTTTATTTTGCAAAGATTGGCATTTGCTCGTATTTATTTTTTCAAAGGTATTCAATGATCTTTTGTCCCTCGCTGACGTCATTAGGTTTTCGCGCGCCGTCGATCATTCGTCATACGAGAACTCGTCTGGTAGCAGCTTCGGATGAATTTTACCGTTTTTCTGCTAGAAATCACATTTTAACAAAGCCTTTAGCTTATAAATATGCTGTATCAGCACCTGCATAATGTCGTCCTCAAAACTAAAGAAAAAACAAACACAAAATATGAAGAAATCATCCCTTGAGTCTCAAAATGTCGAGCCAAAATCACAACACGAGGTTCTGGATGATGGCAGTGGTGCTACTGTTTCGTTGAAAAAGTCACTTAGCAGCAAAGAAAAACATCTTCATTTTGGTCCCAGGAATGAAAAGAAGAACTTCAGAATACCTAGAAAAAATGAGCAAGATAAAGGTTTGTCTAGTGACTGTGTTTATGTTTATCCATTGCATAAAACCTTCCCTCTCGCAGCGGTTCCCAGCGATGTGCTCATGTTGTTGTTATTTTTTTCCTCACAGAGCTTTTACAGGCCCTTCATTTTGATTCAAGAGAGGCTACAGATTTGCTTCGCCATGTCAACCTTTCCTTCAGATACCAGAATTCGGCATCCATGTTTAGATTTGAGAAAGTTGAGTTTGTAAACAACGAGAAGCTTCGGCAAAAGGTGCTAGTCAGCAACATTTGACCAATTTTGTTTTGCCTCATTTTCTACCAGTGTTCACTTTGAAGACGTCAAAATATAACTAAATGTTTTCTTTATGTGTTGCAGTATGCAGACAAGAAACAAGAAATGCGTCTTGAGTGTCAGAAAACCCGTGAGATTGAGGAGAAGTTTGGGTTTTTGTACACGAATTCTAGGACGAAGGTAACGACATAGTTTTTACGCGACATCCGTGACAGGACAAAATTCCTTCAAGCGGTATTTTCCTTCTGAAAATAGATATCTTGAGTTCTTTGTGTAAACAAATCATGTGAAAATAGAGCTTGACTTGTAAAGAGAGTATCAAGTCTATTAAAATGGCATTTTATATTTATTTTGATATGACTATTATTAAGATATTTTTTAGGCATATTATAATGATTTGACTCTGAAATCTTTTTATTTTCAAAATTATTTTGATTGTAAATAGTAATTATATGACTTCTACTCAAGGATTACATGTAGTATAATTTGAATTTAAATGCACTTGTTACATCTTTTGTCATATATTTTTCATTTATTATTCTTTTGTTTTAAGTTTTATTGTGTAACTTATTAAAAACCCAAGGCCAAATTAACTATCTTCTCAAGATTCATGAAATACATAAAACCTTCAAAAGAAAATGTTTGGTCGTGGCTTTGAAATAATTTTATTAATTAATTGTTCTCTTGTTTCCAACACAGGTCAAAGATATTTGTGAAAGAGGACTTCAAACAGTACATAGCCATTTAACTTTCTTGGGGGATCCCAATTTAGGTAGAAACATCTTTCACAATTTACATGTATATTAAAAAATGGTTATTGCATGTTTCACAGGTAGAAATCACTTGTTTGTTTTAAAGAAATAAAATAATTCAGGGCTTGAAATAGGAAAGAAAATTGTCCTGTCACTTTAAGATAAGAAAACAGTGAAACATGATTTTCAGTAAAATTTGACTGCAATTTTATTATCTTTTTGGCAGTTCATAACAATTTTTGCCTGCCAAACTTTTAATGTGGCCTGGCATTTGGCCATTGGCAGGCAGCACTTTCAAGCTCTGATAATTTATGTTTTGTATTGCTGATATCACATTGTGATTTAAAAAGTTTTTTTTTTTACTGTGGTTTTTGATTTGCTAGAAAATACACAGAGACCTGTTAGTTGATTAACTTGTTGATTGTCTTTGCTTGGTTCTCATTTAGAAAAATATTTCACATTGGATAGCCTCCATTGCAGATGTCTTGTGGGATGGGAGCGAACCGCAAACCACGTCTGCAACAAAGGCTACACATTGAATCCTCTTATAGTATTTGTGATAGTGAGAATGACATCTATAGTGTTCCATAGAAATTAATTTTTCAGTGCTTTGCTTGTGCATTTGCAATCTCAATGTTACTAGTACTATGTTCAATACTTCACAATTTTTTCTTATAAAACAGTTAAGAAGGACATACCCTTCATTGGTTACTGACTTAACCATCTCATACTAACTCGCCTAATAATTTGAACATATTTCATAATTTTGAATACAATGCTTACATGTATATTTATCCACAGGTGTTTATCTTTGCCGCTATGCTGATGTTGTCTACAAAAGGCCATTAAATGAAAAAGATAAGGGATATCTAATAGTTTTTAATATGATTAAGGTATTTGCAATCATTTATATACTTTTTACCATATTCTCTTCCTGGTTGATTGAAATATCTAGTGCATTGTATGACTTCAGTCTCCCCGATTAGTAGTTATTGATTAGTTATTGATTGATTGATTGACCATCCTTGGAATAAAATCAAGATTTACATCAATAGTAAAATAATATAGTCATGAGAAATTTTTTGATTTTTAATGAGAAATTGCAGAGTCTAAAGTATAATTAATTAAAGCAACAACACACTGTGGGCTCTTGAATTTTGTTGCTACTGTTGTGGTTTTCAAGATAATAACTATAACAGTTATAGTTGTTATATAGCTATAGTAACTAAATATTTACTGGTATTAACTTTTTCTTGGATCATTGTTCTCATTTCAGGGAAGAATTAAGGGAATAAGTGGTGGCAATCCAGAACAACAGCCGACCCCACATCATGACTGTCATGTATCAAAGTTATTTATGAACTTAACATCATCTGCATCTCATACAGAAGTCTATGGGACATCAATGGTTTGTATCAGCAACTTCTAGCTTTGATTTATTTTGGCAACATTTGCTGTTACTAGAGTAAACTTAAAACTTAAACACCATATTATAGTTTTTCTACAGGTTTTCAAATGTTTTTTCTCAAACTCATTGAAAATTCATGAGGCCAAAACAAAGGAAATCACTAATGTGAAGGATGTTTGGATATGGGATCTTAATTAGCATAAAAGCTGGCCAACGTTTGCTTTGAATTTCCCCAAGAACTGTTAATGTGTTGAGAAGCAATATCAAGCACTTAAAGAGTGTTTCCTGCTCTATTCAAACACTTTGAAGTTTTTTTTAAAAAAAGCTCAGCTGCTCTTTGTTTTTATGATGAACTACTCCATGTTTGGATATCAGAGGAAACACTCTCATGCTTCTTTAAATATGGAGAATAAAAATGATTACGTAGTATTTTTTTATTATGGTACATTTATATCAGTTTTCATTAATTTATTTTTTTCTAGCCGTAGGCATGAGCTCTTTTTTCTTTTTGTGTATCTAAACTAACTGATGTAGTAGAGTCATTATCATGTTTGCTGTTATACTTTCTTACTTTTATTTTGATGTTACTCATTGCAGTTCTATTTCTATGAAATTGATGAGAATAGTGAAGACTTCCATTCTAAGCATCCCAGACAAGTCCTTCCTTATGCTGTAATTTCATTTTCCATTCTGAAACCAGAGGCACCGCCAATAAGATCAATGAATGATAAATCTGAGGTAACATAGCTATATACACCTTGACAAATTTCTAATGTCTCTTAATTTTTCAACTGGTTTCTTTCAGTGTTTGTGCTGCTTACCAATTAGTATTTAGCGCTTAGTAAGTGAGGGAAAAGTTGGTGTACATGTAATACCAATATTTTGTATATAATTTCCTAAAGGAAGTCCAATTTCTTGTGCATCAGTATTCATGTATGTATTTCAACGTTAAACAGTTGTCTTTTTTATCCCAGGCAAGTAATCCAGCTCCAAGGGATGACAATAATACAAGGCTTAATGATGTTGCTGTTTCATCTCCCACCTCTGAAGGTAACAAGACAATAATAATAATATTGTATGGCCTCTATTGATACTGTAACAGTTATTACATTTTGTAAATATTGAAAGAGCTACCCTGTTAAAATAAAGCAATCTATCTATCTATAATATCACTTCACTCAATGGCTTCTATGTATTAATAACACTGACTATGGTTTATTACTTTCCAGATATGAATGAGATCATCACCACTACATCCAATGTGTCATGGTCTGGACAGCTGTTTCATAAAAACAAGTTTATTGCCTTCATTAATTTAGTCAGCTACTCCAAAAAGAAACTGTTTCTGCCTGATTATGTGTAAGTGATTCATGCTTACTGTCACTAGTGCTTACTACAGCTGTAGCTTTTGTCATATCTCACCTTTGCATCTAAATTACAATCCTTTACAGGGAACAGAAGATAAACATATTTAAGAAGATTTCCCATGACCAACTGAAAACCTTGTTCAA
This sequence comes from Metridium farcimen, assembly GCA_032270665.1. NCBI lineage: Eukaryota > Metazoa > Cnidaria > Anthozoa > Actiniaria > Metridiidae > Metridium > Metridium farcimen. The sequence goes on from JAUPMH010012348.1 coordinate 4,999, forward strand.
GTACCCTATATTTAGAAATGGCAAGCCTTCTTCAACTGGAGTTAGCAGAGGTGAGTGTTATATTGATGTTATTCCAAGAAGGTCGTTGTCAGTGATGGGCCATTGGTAGCAATGTGTGCATCCATATAGCAGTCTGTTAAGTCCGAGACATTTCTCATCTACACCGAGACATTTGTTCTCAGTTCCTTTCATCTCTGCTTAGAGAGAGACCAATTCTTAGACCCAACTGATGATGAGTATACATGTACTTGTAAACCCAAAGAATCAAGGTCTTCAAATGGTTTTTAAACAGTTGTTGTCAGTGAGGTCACAGTCCAAAATTACATATTCATGTGGCTTATATATTATTTCTTTGTATAGAGTTTGGTATTGGTGGCAAGTTTATATATTATGAAATCCAACCTCTACACAATGAAAGAGAAAGGTTCGACAAACTGTTGGTATATCTGGTGCAACAAAATTCTGTAAGTACACATAGATTTCACATTAGTTTGACCATTGCTATTAGGGGATGTATATGTATATTTTAAATTATGCATTAGTGAAATGTGTTTATTAGTCTTATAAATTTGTTGTTATGGTATATTTAAAGTGTAAGTTCTAAAGATATTATTTTGTACAATTTCAGGCAGCTGTCATAGAGTATATTGGTGGTGCAGTGCATATGTACATTATGCCAACGTCACAGCTAACTCATGATACTGGTAGGCCAGCCTTTACCAATTAGATGCCTATATAGGAAAAGCAAAAAAACAGTAGCATTGTTGAAATAGTTGGAACATCATATCTTTGATTAAAAGTTAAACTTTTCAGTGTTTTACCATATTTTTCACAATCCTGAATATGATCTTATAGATCGAAAACGTTCCAAAATCCAAAAAGGTATTTAAAAACAAACACAGCATTTCACTAGCTGTTATTACAGTTATACACAAACGTTTTCAAACAATGGATCACAGGTTTTGGACCAAAGCAATATAGCGTGCAGTATTACATCTTAGTATTGTTCAATTGTTGAAATGGTTGACATGTTGATTTTTTTGTACCATGGTTAATTCCAATTTGTAGTAGTTTCCTATTGGTTTTGATTTTTTATTCTACTTATTTCAGGTATCACGGACGAGAAAAGTCCTGTTATCCTTCATGCTTTGGTCCATGTAAGGCGTGTACGTCCCTACCCCGTCAATCAAGGTAATAAAATACAAAAAAGAAACTTACCAGACAAGAATAGAAGATTGTTTAGATGTCACAGGATGTACATACTAATAAAATAGATTTATTTAATCTGGTTGTGTTTCTTTTCTTCAGAAAATCAGCAGCCTGTTAAAAGCTCTAACGCGTCCTTGAAAGAAGAAAGCATTAGCACCCGTATTCAAGAAATCATCAAAGAAAAGCTGAATATCATGTCTAAGCCACCATCTTTACTGTCTATCAAAGTTAAAAGAAGGAAGCACTCTGATCAAAGCAGATTTGACACTTCCAAGAAACCTGAATCAAAAGAGAATTCGGATAAAAAACGAGGTGGTGAGCATCCAAGTGCTAAGTCTAAAATACATAGGAGTGAACCTAAGAATGGGCATGATAATATTGGGCACAGGGCATCAACAAGTACCTATAGTAGTAGAAATAATAGGTACAAATGGGTTAATGATAGTAAGTCGTCTTTGGGCAATCTTGATAGTAAAAGCAATCTTGAAAGTAAAGAGAGTTCTTTGCTCCCAGAAGGAAATGATACAGATGAAGCTACAGATAATGGATTACAATCAGGAGATCAACAGCAGCAATGTGAAAACAAAGACAAAGAGGCCTCAACAAACCAAAGTAACCAAGAAAGCTCAAACCCGCAGTTACATAGGTCAAGTTCTTTAGATATGGATGTGCCACTCGATATCGTAACTGTACAGAAATGGATTGAAGACTATAAAAAGCTGAACAATCTAACCACTCATCAAGTATTTTCAGGAAAAACATCGTCATTAATTGAAGGTCCAAGACCGGAGCAAAGAAGTTCATCTAGTACTAACGTTGATACAAGCCGTGGGAAGAAAACAGAAAGTTCTGGTGCTTCCAGGAAATTATCAATCGCTACTCCGCCCCTACCGCCACCCCTTCCTCAAACACTCAGTCCCCTGGTAACACCCAGTCCCCGTGTTTCTTCTTCTGTTCCAAGTACTCCTGGTACATCCACAAAGCAGTCGTCATCTTTGTCGAATGTATTACAGTTGAGTTTACCTACTTTGGCTGGTACATCAAAAGTCTCCCAGGAAATAGACAAAGGAGTATCAAGTGCTGCTTCATCTCTAAGTGGATGGCCGTCTCCACCATCAATTGAAAGGAAGAGTATGGAAATCCCAGGCTTTGAGCCCCCTGGTAGTCCAGTCTTTAATTTATTGAAGGATAAGCAAGTCTCGTCAATACATCCGCGCCGTAAAAGCTCAATCAGTCATCCAACCTCTCCACTGGTGAATGACAGCAAGACCATTGCACCATCTCCTATCCTCAGCCCACAGCCACTTCCTGTTGCTCCTCAGAAAGACTCTACAAGCTCACTGAATGATGTCTCTGATAAAGCAACTGAAAGCCTGACAATTGATCTCATTCGAACCAAACCAAGACGTATTACGTTAGCAGAGAAAACTTCTGCAAAAGCAATGGAGAAGGTCAGAAGTATTCTCAAACTAAATGCAAGCCCACAAACGAATACCGCTTCAACAAGTCAGAATGTCAGCCATGTCGATATAAACAGTAACAGCACTACTGGAGCGAGTCTTGCATTAAAGTCTATACTCAAGAAAACATGCGAGGAGACTTTGAAGCTTTCCAGTGATCAAAGGGATATGCCAGGGAATGAAACTTTGCAGCAGGATATTGCAAGTGATTTAACTGTCCCTATTAAAGAGATACAGAAAGAAGCTCAAGACAGCCCTGTAAAAGTAGTTTCTTTGAATGAATATCGAAACAAATTAAAGCAGCAGAGCAACGTTGAAGACAACACTGATGTATCGAAAACTAACAAGAAAAACTTGCAAAGCCAATCAAACCGAGAGCTGCAAAGCGGACCCAACAGTCTAATATCATCAGACAAGAATGAACGATCTTCATCTACTGTTACACAAACTGCGCCTTCAAACAAGCCAACAGATCTATCATCATCTAAGAAACACACAGATAGTCCAAACGAGGCTGTGACAAAGGCAATGCCCAAGAAGGAGAGTAGATTTGACAGCGGTGTAGCAAAGAAAAGAAAACGGGTAGTGATAGTTAAAAGTAAAGTACCAAAACAAACCACATGTGGTTACGATGATATAACAAGCGATATTTCAGACGATGAACTCCCGGACGATAAGATAACCAGTGATATTTCGGATACAGAGCTTACCGATGACTTCATTGAATCAGGTTGGTACATGATCCCATATGATAACCTTGACGCATCAGCCTTAGATTATCGCAAAGTACTTGCATTTACGGCACAATTGAACTTATGCATAACTGTTTTGAAGGGGAAGAAACAATATTGGGCTTGTTGTTGTTACTTGTACTGCTGCTTTAACAGTTCTTTCTGCTTTTTCGCCCTCGTTGGGAACTAATTTGCCAAGACTAATTTATCAAAAAACATGTGAAGGGTACATTTTAAGTAAGAGATTGTGAGTGAGGGAATCGATTTGCTTCAGCCTAAGTTTCAGCATTGGAAGGCTTGTCTTCTTGGGGACTATCAATTAAAACGGAACTTTTGGGATACCAAGTATAATAGCATTAAATGTCATGTATGAAATAGGCCTTCTGTACTCAAAATGTTATTGGGTTAAATTGGTAATTGAGTTGAATTAGTGCACGTTGTAACTCCATGTTGTTTTACATTTTAGACGATAAAAAGGCTGAACAGAAAAAAAATTTGAGGCCTGCATCTAGATCTCGAGAACCTATCCCTTCCACTCGACATAAACGTCAACGACGAGACGAGCGTGAAAGTAGATTTCATGAACGTCGCCATCAATCTCGGTGTGATAAACCACCACCACACAGGAAAAGTCATAGCCCACCTCGAAGTACATCCCATAGCGCGTCCCGCAGTGCATCCCGAAGTATTTCTCCAGATGATTGGGGTAGGGAGAGAAGGGGAATTGAACGTAAAGAGACCAACTATCGTACAGGTAAGATGCGCTGCCATTCTCATAAACAACTTCATTGGAACCGTATTAGCTTCAGTTTGTCACCATCATCATTGCCATTAATGGTATCATCATCAACTATATTACCACCAATGTCGTCATGATCATCATTAGAGTCAATATCAACGGTGTGCGTCTACAACGTTCTCATAACTTTAAAGTATCAGCAGCATCAACTGCAAGCAACTAACTGAATCTTATCGTTCAAAATCATTATTTGTATTTATCTACAAACATGTTGCTAAGTACTTTTATAATAATGGTCATGACGATCAAGTATCATGATAACGTAGGGGGCTTTCATTCATTGGTTTACCGTGGGGGAGGGGGTCACGTTATTTTTGGAAGCTATATTTGGGCTGACGGGAGGGGCTGTTACAAATTGTATGCAGTTTTATAGGGGTTTAGTAAAAGCTGGACGAAATATAGGGGGTCATGATATTTTTGTCAACCAGGAAGGGAGGGTTGGGTAACATTTGGAAACAGGTTATTTGGCCGACCCCCTTTACACTAATAAATAAAAGCCCCTTATATGTTTCAATTTATGCCATCAGATACCCGTGACAATAAGGTATGCGACAATATATCCAATGACAGTGGTTCAGCTATGTCTATATCTCCCATCAACTCTCCTGTAAGCTTTGAATACACTACTGATGGTATCTACCACACGGCAATTGGTAGTCCTTCACGATGTGATACCCTACTAGGTGGTATGTCAGCACCTAGGAGTCCTACTGAAGTAGCCAAGCTAGATAGTCCAGGCACACCAGAGACAGCTGTGCCATCTAACGACTTTCTACATGCTAACATTGGGTATTGGTCGTCTGACTTTACAAGTAGGGAAGATGTTGCTGCTGCATTACCGTATGGCACGATGGGATACCTGGAAACTCAAGGTACAGACACAACACAATATCTCTCTTTATGTGTCTTATTAAGTAAAGGTTTTGCAATACATAATATTATGAAATTTAACGAAATAAGTACGACGGCGATTCGGGATGTCCATGATCCCATTATCAAGGGAGAACACTTCATGGACATCCCATAACGTCGTACAGTGAAACCCCGTAAATCCGGCAAAAAAGGGACAGCCCAAAGTGGCCGTATTAACGGGGTGGCCGTATTAAGCGGGTAAATTTTATAGAAAATGTATGGGCATGCATTTCGTCGGGACCTAAAAAACTGGCCGCAACAACGGGGTGGCCGTATTAAGCGGGGGTCGACTGTACTTATTTCGTTAAAATTTCATTATATAATGTACCTTAATCAATCTTAATGAATGCCGCCATGATTGATGCAACGTGGTTGCAATTGTTGTTTTGAATAGCGGATTGTGCCTATAATTCATTGTAAAGCTCATAAAGACATTATAAAGTTCGCTATATAAACACCACATCGCGTTACACATCATGATATCATGATTTATCTACATGTAAATATATTTACGTATCGTTTGTTTTGTACTTGTATTGTGTATACTGTCTTTCCATATATCTTTTTCCTTGGTTGATTTAAACTTATAGAATGTTGGGCTTGCGTGTGTTTTCGTTACAGTTGACGATAGTATATATGAGACGGCCAACCAAGACAACATTCCACACTACGATTCTACCAGTCCTGGTGAGATGCTACATTATAACGACATTACACACTTTGAAACGGCTAACCAAGGGAATATCGTCCAGTCTGGCGGTTATTACGATAACAACGATCGACAGGAAGACTGGACTAATGAACCCTACCCGGCGCAACAGGATAAC
>JAUPMH010012459.1:0-10935 GCA_032270665.1 Metridium farcimen
ACCTATTTCAAAAATCGTTGTCGCAAACAAAGCCACAGTCCACACTCTAAAGCCTGCAAAGGATGTCGGTATTCCTTCTCTTGTTATCGATTTATTCATAGTATATTTTGGATGTACGTGTTTGTGTTATATGACCATAACAAGATATTGTTGTGGTAGATAAACATAGAAATATTGCTTTAAAAAACGTGCAATAAATCACAAATTAAGTCCATGTAACCGACATCCTTTGCAGGCTTCAGAGTCTGGACAGTAGCCTCGGCTGCGACATTTTTGAAATAGGTATATATTTCAGAGGTAAAACTGTCGATCTGTGATTTCAGATAGAATCTTTTTGCTTGTGATAAATAATTCTCAATAGCATTTTACTATTTTCGACTTCAACCTTTGTGAAAACCGATGTAGCAAGATTTTCAAATAATCCATTGTTTATATCTCAATGTGTCACCATTGTAAACTGTATTATATAAACACGAGAGGGCCGTTTTGAATGACGCATTCCGAGCCTGGGTAAATATTTAGAACTTACTGCAAACATATAATTGTCGTGAAAATTTAACTTCCATTTTAAGAGAAATCTCAACAAAAAGCTGTCATTGTTACGCGATTTTAAGTCCAACAATCTAGTAATTAAATCCAACTGGCTTTCATGGTGGCAGAAGTGTTGGAAAATTTTGTAATGTTAAATATTGCAAAACTAGATCTAAAAATATCGTAATTACACAATTGGAAATATTTTTTTCGAAGATTTTTGATTTTTGTGTTATGAAGTAACTTACTCCCAGTGAAAAGAGATTTTCACTTACTGACGTTAGGACTTTTACGATTTGTAAGATACCATTTCAATCAGCGAAGATTAATTAATTTAATTTTTCAAAATCCCAATTATTAAACCAGACTCCTTCTTTTGTCTTTAAGTTTTTGTTACCACACAGTTCACCATGGTTACCACGTCACTTTAATTTTTACAAATTAAATCCTGTAACAATAAGAGCTATTATGAAAACATTGTTTATCTATAAGAGATGTCTTAATATATACAACTCTCATCATGTCATAACAAGGTAAGGTATACAAATATTTGTTTTCTGTTTTTTAATGAGTTGTTATGAAGTGTCACGTCCCACCCGCCTCCTGCCCATATATGGCATACTGGTAAGTTCCACGGTCAATGATCAGCAGTCATGTCCATTACATCATCGCAAACGCCTTAGCGACAAGCAACACCATGGAATCTGAATTTGAAACTAGCTATGCGAACTCTGACGAGGCTGAAAATGGCGTTTAGGATATCAGGGAAAAGGAAGACTCTATCGGCTGCGTTTCTAGGTTTAATAGTGCTTAAAAGCTGTTTATTTATCCTGCAGTATTATAACGAGAAGCTTTATCGAGAGACTTTGGTTCGAAAAAGACCTGTTAGACGAACAGCTAGTAACGAAGATTTATCATTACGATCAAAGATTCCACTCCAATCTATGCAAGATTTTAACAAAACAGACTTTCCGCCAAATATCAAGAAAAAGTTAATACTCTACTGGTCGGGGGTTCGAGGACATAAAGTGCCGGTCCAAAAGTCGGGAGTTAACCACTCACATTTCTGGCCGTTTTTCTACGCGGGGAAGGAATGTCCGGTGCCTTGTGAGTTATCCAACGATCCCAAGAGAGCTTCAGAAGCAAGCGCTTTTGTAGTTCACGCAAGGGAACCTGATATTGGGAATTTGCCTCCGCTAGAACATCTAGCGCCGTGGATTCTTCAAACAAATGAAAATCCCGTGTATACTCCTTCGCTATCAAACAGGCGTTTAATGTCCAAGTTCAACCTATTAATCGGCTATCGATTGGATTCTGATTTCCCAGCACCGATTTATCCCATGCCAGAGCTGACACCACCAGTTCCTTTCGACAAGCGACTCGGAGATGTTCTGGCTGTTTTCTCGAAGTGTGAGCCAGTGAGGACAGAATACATGCGACAATTAATGAAATATATCAAAGTTGACTCGTATGGCTACTGCTTAAAGAACAAAGATGGCTTAATAGGCCTCTACGGGAAGGTTAAAAATAGATATGTCTTCAAAGAACATAAATTAGTATTATCAAGGTATTATAAATTCTCGTTGGTATTCATGAACCAGGATTGCGATTATTTCATTGATGATCGACTTTATCATGCTCTCACTTCCGGTTCCGTCCCAGTCTACATGGGGACGGATAAAATCGATGAATTTTTGCCGGGAAATTTAAAAAACTCAGTTATCAAAGCACGGGATTTTGACAGTCCGAAACACTTAGCTGAGTATTTGCAATATCTTCTTAAGAACGAAACAGCATATAATAAATACTTGGAGTGGAAATGGAAGGGATTGGGAGATATAAGCAACACTGTGATTGGTCGATGGTGGAAACCTAGATATCCTTTATTCTGCCAAGTATGTATGGCGCTGGTCAAAGGGAAAATGCATCACGGGCTCAAAGTAGATAAATGTAAACCGCGGACGTATGAGGACTGGAACCTAGAGGATCCGAATGCTGTTTATTTTGATTTTTATACATTAGGGATCTATTTTGGTTTTGCGCTGGTTGCATTATGGGTAATGCTTACTTAGAAAGGGCCTAAAGCCCTCACGGGCGGTAAGGCCTGGGTCACACTAGCGACATAAAGACCCGGGCAAACGGCTTCAACATTTGCTTCAACACTGATTGGTTCGATTTTGTTGAACGCTGTAGAATGGTTTTCGAACGTCACTATAAAAACGTACATACTGGTTAAAACAACCAATGAAATGGTTATCTCAGACTCAAAAATAACTTAATTTGAGTTGCCGTTCAACAAAATCGAAAGGATGTTGAAGTAAATGTTGAAGCCGTTTGCCCACCTTTTCAACATTGTTGAAACGTGTTGAATCAATGTTGAATTGTCAACATTCATTCACTGACATTTCTTTTCTTCTGTGAATGTTGAAACGCAGTTGAAGTCGTTTGCCCTGCTCCGTTCAACATTGCTGACTAGACCCATGCACATTTAGTGGTCTTTCAAATACGTAACACGCTGCAACAACGTTGACTTCAACATTGCCATTCAACAAAATCGAACAGATGTTGAAGTAAATGTTGAAGCCGTTTGCCCAGGCCTTTATGCCTGCCTATACGTATGTCGCTGGTGTGAACAAGGCTTAAGGGGTTTTGCGTTGAATCGTAAACAGATCTTTATAACTTTCCTGATCTGTGATGAGCATGTTCTGAACGTCGTGAATTTCTTGACTCTGAACGTTTCATGATATAGCTGTGATCGTGGTCATTTTTTGTGACCCCCTCACCGCCCGTTAGGAAGAACTAGACTTATTACTCAGGCTACCCCTCAGGGGAGCCTGAGTCTAGGTTTACCTTTTCTATCTATGGGTCTATCGTTGTGTCGAGATTACACATGACGTAATGCCACAGGTAAACCACAACTACTCTATGACGAAGCCTGAGTAAACGCACTAAGTGCGTCTAGTTAGAAATAGATTTAGACCTTGTCCTCACTCACTGATACGTTTTCGTTTGGATCTGTTTTCATTTGATCTGACCGTCCTCACTAATACGCTCAAAAACGATCGAAACGATGGTATGACGCTAGTTTGACAATATGCGCATGCTCACGTGGTACATATGACGTAAGCGTTTTCATTTCGATACGTTTTCGACCGTCCACACTAGTACGATATGTATGTGTTTTCATTTTGATCCACTTGCGAGAGCGTTTTCAAATGGATGCGGTTTCTATGTATACGCTCAGCGTATTAGTGTGGACGGAAGGCCTAAACGGATCAAAATGCAGTTTCAAACTAAAACGCACTAGAGCGATTTTCCGTCGTCCGTGAAAAAATGATACGCATTTTACATGGTATTACCTGTTGGTAAATAGTACTACTAACTACACTAGATACACTTATTTCAATAATCGTTGTCGCAAACAAAGCCACAGTTCACACTCTAAAGTCTGCAAAGGATTTCGGTATTTCGTCTCTTGTTATCGATCTATTTATAGCATATTTTGATTGTACGTGTTTGTGTTATATGACCATAACAAGTTGTTCTTGTGGTAGATATAAATACAAATATTTCTATGAAAAACGTGCAATAAATCAAAAATTAAGTCCATGGAACCGATATCCTTTGCAGGCTTTAGAGTGTAGACTGTAGCTTCGGCTGCGACAACGATTTTTTTTAGGTACGTGTATACTAGGCTAAAGTGGCCATCATTAATCTGTGACCAAATTGTCAGGTAGTACAATTAAGAATGCAAACGCAGAAAGAAAGAAAAGCAGGACTCCAATGACGATCACTGAATTTGTTATAACAGATTTATATAAAAGTCACTGCAGTTTCTTGTGTTTTAATCACATAATCTTGACTCTTCTAGTCTCTTTGTATCTAGCTAGCTATTACGCACTATTACAAACGATTTGTCATTTTTCTTTCACGGACGCTGGAGAATCACCCTAGTGTGGACGGGGTCTTATAGAACTCCTACTAGAACTATGAATTTAATCGTATGAAAATAAAAGTTAAAGAAACAAAAGATTTGAAGTTCTATGAGTACTAAAGAAACTGAAATAAAATCTGAACAGTTGAAAAAAACTGAAAACAACTGAACCATATCCATAGTATGTAAATATAGTTTGTAAATATATATTTACATAGGATGTAAATGTACCTTGATCTTGTAAATCCGTATTTACAGTCTATTTACATACTATGTAACTGTATCTTGATCTTGTAAATTCGTATTTACAGTCTATATTTACATACGATGTAAATGTACCTTGCTCTTGTAAATCCGTATTTACAGTCTATTTACAAACTATTAACATACTATGAAAATGGTTCAGATTTTCCACTGTATTTTGAAAAGTGAGATCTAAAGATCCGATTAATCCTTAAAACAGTTACCGTATATTTACTCGAATAAGCGCCGCGGCGCTTATTAAATTTTTCTCGATCTCACTGTCCCTTTCTTGGTCAGAACTACGAATATTGGGGAGATAACTTAATGGATGAGCAGTGAAATATAATTATTTTGAACTGAAGAATATAGCTTTTGATAAAAAAATGTATTCCTAATGCTGTTCTAGAGTAACACAGTGCGAAAAATGGAATTTAATCAGGTTTAAGCTTTGCGTAACTTTATGTCTTAAAGACTTAACATTTACGCGACATTTACAGTCAAACAAGCTCACGCGTTGACCCCTAGAGTGGATCAGGGTCAAATCATTCGTCGATTATTCGTTTTATCTGTGCGAATGGGATTAACCGAATATTGCAATATTAAAACAAAGAATCAGGTCGAAATTCGACTTGTGATTTGATATAATAAATCAGATAAAACAAAGGTGGGTAAAAACCTCGGAGATGAAGTCTATGTCAAATTTCATGACCATGAACGCGGGAGAGCTTTTGAGCTTCAATTTCAATCACTTGACGAATTTTATCGTTAGTAAACTCCTTGTATTTTCCTTTTCAAGTGTCTTCTAGACTCCCAGTTAGATATTGTCGATTGACGGAATCAAATATCGTTGTTAGATAAACAACTATTGCTTAGTTAAACGATATATTGTCGAATAGTATTCGATAAATGCCTTCCTGGCACGTAAACACAGAAAAGATTCCTAGCCGTCAAGTTTTCTTGGTCTTCCTGTGTTAATCATTAACCAATCAAAATTCAAATTTGATTTGAATTTTGCACTGTTCGTTTTCGACGATGCAAAATTCAACTGAAAAATGAAATCGACAATCAAACATTCAAATCATTAATCGACTCTAGGGGTCAACGCGTGAGCTCGTTTGACTATAAACTCGCATTAAATATGGCTTTAAGCTACATTTACGTTACATTACAGGCAAGAACTAATGCAGCAGACCGAGAATGGTGGAAACGATTTACTGAAGCCTTATGCACAACAGGGTGCAAAGTAGATAGATGAGATGAGATGACGTTACATTTACACTGTACATTTTGTATGTATCTTTATGCAACATTTATACTGTTGATTAAATGTGATTTTAAGTTAAATTTAAGGTGGTTTTAAAGACGATATAAAGTTACATTTACACAAGATTTAATCAAATTCCTCGGGACTTAAAATTATGTTTAAGATGTTGATGTGTGTTTGAGATTTGAAATCTCTTTCTTTTCTCTTTATAGATCAATCTTGCATGGAGTGTTTTTGAGAAAGATAAATTATATATATTTTTTCAAAATGAAAAGATTAAAATAACATAAATACATAACTTAAATAGATAAAATAAATAAATAAACAAACAAACAAATAAATGAATGAATGAGTGAGTGAGTGAATAAACAAATAAATAAATATAAATAAATAAGTACAATCATATGCAAAATTGTAGGGACTTTTTTATGAGCGTTTTTGTTTCAAAAAATATACAAAATCTATCAATTTGATTTGCAAACCCCCTTCCCCCCTAAGCAATGTCGATGGTCTTTCAAATGACAACCGTTTCACATTCCCACAATTCAACATTGATACGGGGGAGAGGGGAAAAGGGAAAAATGATGTTGAAATATTTTTCATGTTAAAACCAGATAATGTCCCAAGGTATTTTGCACATGATTGCATAGATAAATAAATAAATCAGTAATGAATGAATGGAAGAATGAATAAATAAATACATGAATAAATGAATAACTAACAAAATAATGTATACATAATTCAATGCAGATCATTAACATAAGTCATGACGTCATTGTTTTCTTGACCTTGCAGCTCTGTAGGGAGCATGCAAATAAACACCCCCGCAGTCTAGCTCTCTTGCACAATCATGGATGCAGTTTACATCTTTGCTTGCATTATCATCTTTCTCCTGGCTCTGTACTGGCTTGGGACATACCACTTTAAAATCATCAAGTCCTTCAATATTCCAGGCTCAAAGCCCTGGCCGTTTGTTGGTAATTTACCCGACGTTTTGAAGTATGGTGGTATGGTCAACTTGCTCCAGGAGTACAGAAAACGATACGGAAATGTCTTTTATCTCTGTGTTGGACAGAAAACCTTCATTGTAGTCGCAGACCCTGAGTTACTGAAGCTTATTACTGTAAAAGAGTTTGAAAAATTCCGTGATCGTAGTGGTTTTAAGCTGCCTCCACCAAACGACACTGCTGTTGGCATAGCTCAGGGAGCTGATTGGAAACGCGTTCGATCAACCTTAACACCGACATTTAGTGGAGCTAAAATGAAGCAGATGGTACCACTTGTGAACCAGTCCTGTGAGATTTTGATTGAGAAATTTCGTAAGGTAGCGAAATCAGGTAAAATAATTTTGTTTGTATCGATAACTGGGACAGTGTGATAGTCAGTGTGTAATTTGTACATGGGATCCAAATAGAAGCAAATAGAACTGTTAGACAAAATCAACAAACAACTTCATTTGTCGTCTTTCAAGATTAAAAGCTGTCTAGGAATTTTGATAAAAGGAAAGGTGAAGCAGTAATCATGAATTTTTATATTAAAAGAGATTTTTATCTCTTTGTCCATGTATTGTCTATAAACGAGGTCGAATGACCTTGTCAATCATGACAAGCTGGACTTGTAAAATCTTGACTGGACTGGACTGGACTGGACTGGACTGACAAATCCTGGATTTGTAAAACCTGGACTTGTAAAACCTGGACTAAATCGTAACTTCAAATATTGTTAAAGCATTGTCATCATAATCATTTTCATTCATTCGCCGCCGCCGCCAAATATAAGAATAATTTTTATGTTAAGAAAGAAAATGATCTATCAACACCTGTTTGTTATACCGTCTCGTCAGTGAAACGAGAGTGAATCCGACAAACAAGTTAACTTTTGCAATCTTCATGTACTGTAAAACTTGATTAGCTTTCCGATGATCGATTTCTATCGATTAGTTACTCCGGGTTGACATTTGTTTGATTTCTTCTTTGTATCGTTGCAGGCAAAACTGTCGACGCCAGTTCTTTCTGTCAGCAGTATGCTTTGGAAGTCTTGATGTCAAATGCATTTGGGCTGGTAACAAACGTCCAAAATGACCCTAACGAGGAACTGGTAAAGAAAGTGACTCACATAATGAAGAATCGGTTATACATGCAATGGTTTATACAGTGTCTGCCATTTTATTCTCTAGCTATGAACCTTCTTATTTATGTAAATAAAGCCGGTTTACGTATCCAGTACCTGAACAACATCGCTTATGACATCATAGAACAGCGCAAAAGCCGAGGGATAGATATAGGAAGAAAAGACTTAATGCATTTGATGCTGACTACCACTGACAGTGAAGGCAAAAGAAAGCTGACAGACAGCGAAATAACTGCACAATCGGTAATTTCTTTTAAAACTTAAAACTTCACCAGCTATGATATCTCTTGTGGGAGTGGATGTTCAATCTTTATTTAATCAGTATTTTTATTTTTATTGATAGGTGACTTTCTTGATGGCTGGCTTACACACGACAAGTTTCGCTTTAAGATCCTTTCTTCATTACCTAGCATCCTTCCCAGAATCACAGGAAAAACTCTATGATGAAATCGAGAAGGCTTTTCAAGCAGATCCTAATAAACCAATATACGATCTGGTTCTAGAGCTGCAATACCTCAACTGCTTCTTCAACGAAATGCTTCGCATAACGCTTCGTGATAAAGGTGCAATAACGCGTAAATGTAACGAGACGTGCACATTGAATGGTGTTCACTTTCCAAAGGGAACACCTGTGATACTGTCATACTTCCTGGCCCATTATGATCCTGATGCATGGTCGGAACCCCTCCAATTCAACCCAGAAAGATTCCGTAGCGAAGCGAGTGAACAAAGGCATCCATATCAGTTTAATCCATTTGGAGCAGGTCCTCGCAACTGCATCGGGATGCGCCTGGCACAGATGGAGACTAAGATCACTGTAGTTCGACTGTTGAGAGAGTTTAAGTTTGTGATTGCCCCTGAAAGTAAGCCAAGTGTGGCCTATTTACTGCCTGAAATCGTGGAACTGAGAGTGGAATCCAGAAACAAAATGCAACAGTAATGCTGACTAAGCGACTAATTCTTTCTAAACTGGACATATCTAGATCTTTTGGTCCCAAATAGATAATACAATGCAACTTCCCTAAACCATACCCCTAAAAAAGACATATCGTTTGGTCCCAAATAAAATAGAACCTACATAAACCGGAACACTAGCTTCTAAACCTTTCTTTTTCCTTGAAACGTCCCAGCGCTATCCGGTATATAGTAATATTTCAAAAACGAGAGCGAGTCATTTCATCTTAGCTTTTATATCGTGCATTCACATAATTCTCTTCTGAATCAGTCGTAGATTGATCTATCAGTTTTGTCAACCTTTAAGATAGTTCCGGACACTTACTATATACTGCGCACCACGCTCGCGCACATATTGTTCAAGGAAATTCAAAACAGCCATGGAAGAAAAACCAAATCAAAGCCAAATTATGCGTTTTCTCAGCTTCAAACAAACTAAATAATGATAAAGGGGAGTCTTGAAAGCGACTAGCGCCCAGTCCCACTCGGCCAAAACAATAGAAATTTTGCATTTTACCAACGTTTTTCGCTTATAGCGCCTTAACAAACACGGTGACTCCCATTTTGTTTTTCTTTTTATTCATGGCTGCATTTACTATTATGATTTAGAATACAATATTCATTGATTGGATTTTCTTAATTTTTACAAATGCTACAACTCTATACACATGTAGGGGGCGTTATTGGCGTATAATTGTGAATGATTCAATGATTTTTATGACAGAAAATGTTATATAGATAAACCTTAGATGTATCGTTTGATATAATTTAATGCTTTTCCTGAATACGTTCGCATTCTCTAGACTGCTTTGAGTAGGAACTTTTGAGCAAAATCACCGCAAAATATAACCTATACGGTGACCTCAATATTTGTTCACGTTTTTTGACTTGCCAAACAATAATCTATAATAAATGACAGGATTTATAAAAAAAATTCATTGAAGTAATCCAAGTATTCGAAACTACCTTAACAATTAGGTGTACTTGGTTTTGGTTATACACCTATTTCAATAATCGTTGTCGCAGGCGAAGGTACAGTCTACACTCTGAAGCCTGCAAAGAATGTCGGTAATTAACATGAATATCAATTGTTGGTTTATTACTCGTCTTTTCAATAAATATTTGTTTCATCATCTACTTCTGCAACAGCTAGTTGCATGCTGGTCGTCATATAACACAAACACACGCACATGCAAAAATATTATATATGAATAATCGAGAAGAGAGAAAATACCGAAATCCTCAGCAACGAATTCTCACCTTGGCTCTTACTGACACAGTAGTTTTTATAGCAGTCTAGTCTCTGGTCTTTGCACAATATTAATAACAAATGATTAGTATTAAGTCAATGAGTACATATTATCATATGACCGTATTTCCCCGCTCGCAAGCCCCTAATACAAAACATACAGACAAGTCACGTGATTGATTGAGTCACGTGTTTCGTTGAGCGGGCCGTAAAAAGCCGTCCAGCCCGCTTGCAAAAAAAGAAAAAAAAATGAAATTGTCATATATATGATATAATATATATGACATATATACACCTATTTCAAATATCGTTGTCGCGGCCGAAGCTACAGTCCACACTCTGAAGCCTGCAAAGGATGTCGGTAATATGAACTGAATGTATGATCTATTACGCGCTTTTTAACTAAATATTTGTTTCATATTCTATCACTATAAAACTTGTTATGTTCATATACCAAAAAACACTTACAACTAAAATATGCTATGAATAAATAATAATAATAATAATAATAATAATAATAATAACTTTAATTCTTACATAGCCCATTACACTTGTCTTTACAAATACTTAAAATGAAAAATTAGTTAAGAATAAAATAATTATGTATATATATATATTAGTAAAAATCTC
>JAUPMH010012570.1:0-10932 GCA_032270665.1 Metridium farcimen
TTATTATTATTATTATTATTATTATTATTATTATTATTATTATTATTATTATTATTATTATTATTATTATTATTACCCAACAGGTATCATCTTTTGATGGCAGAACAACAGTTCCTGTAACATCAAATTTTGTTCGGATGTCAATTGGTTGTGTTCAAGGATCGTACATCGACTTGCCCCTTCGCAGAAACGCTACTCGAGTAACAATAGAGCTGACTGCTCAGTCTGGTTCGTACGCTAGCTTGTCTGAGGTTGAATTCTATGAAGATGGACGAGAGATTTTCCAAAGGTACTAGCAGGAGTATTTGTGTTTCTTAATGAATGTGATTAGCCAATTAACTTTGCTTTATATGCTATCGTTCTCTTTTTCTTTTCCTGTTATTTCTTGGTCCGTTTTATTTTTTTTGTCTATGATATTATGACTTAAATTATTTCTGTAAACATAATAACTTGCTAACTGACAAAATAAGATAGCTAGTGGCTTCATTTTGTACCATGTACCCAAACAATTTGCGGCTAATCCCTTTTGTAACAAACCATCAATGATAATATTTTACTTATTTTTTTAGATACGCTTATCGCTCCTTAGAAAGTGCCAAAACATGGATCGAACCAGAGACTGGTACAAATGAGTACAACTTTGACGAAGTTCATGTCCATGGTGCAGCTCAATTGGCTTTCATGAACATGCTCTCTCTGACATCTGCAGTCAGTGTTCGCATTGGAAGACTTTACGGTGATAAAACTGGTTTTCTTCATGTTGGTTACAATCAAACATTTCAAGTGGAAGTCACTGATCCTGATATTCCATTTGGCTTAAGAGTGTATGAAAATGGCACTATTGCTATGCCAAGTAGAGCTTTTATTCAAAATGTCAATTTTAGATCATCAGGAAAGGTGAGATTAGGTTTTCTAGTACTTACATAGATAAGGTGGTCCTAATGCTATGGACAATGATATTGACACCATTTGTTAGAATGAAATGTTAATGTTTGACTTAAATTGACTTGAAATTGTGTATATTTTGTATATGTTTTGAATTAAGATCCATCGTTAAACAATTTGTGAAAAACAGTTATTGGCAAACTATAATTGCAAACGTTTTTCGTGTTCTCTAGATATCGGGCATTCAGGATTTGTTTGTGTACGATGGTGGGTCATTCTTCTGCAATTCCAACTCCAGCATTGGCAATACGACATTGCCTGGGCAATATGAGCTGAGTACGTTACATGTACAAGATGCTGGAACGCTTGAGCTACATTCATTCGATAAAAACCTAAATACACGGCTGTCTGTCACAAATCTAACCGTAAGTCAACTAAAGTTATATATACGAAAGGCAATATAAAGATGTTAACTTAACTTTACATAATATATATTGAACATCTTATTCACATTTTATTCTATTGCTTAACCGTTTATATCATGCAAACACAGACTCAAAATTTGAATTGTACATGTACCGGAACCCTATTGTATTCTTTGTTGGCTTCGTTGTATTAGCTAAATCCGTGTCTTTTGGCCATGGTATTCTTTTGAATTACGGCGGTGCTGGCGCCAAAGAAAATGTTCTTTTTTTGTGAAGCGAGTTTATTCAAGGAAAATCTGTTTTGCATCTTAAGTAATTTATAACAGAGCAAACCAAGCAGCGCTAAATGGAACATCACATTATTCAGTCGTTATCATAATTGCTCTTTCCTCCATAGATATACGGTGGAGGGCATTTCAAGTCCAATGGTCGTCTGAACATTTCTGTGTCACATCTTCTAGCAATCTATTCAGGCGGAAAATTAAATCATAATCATGCTGGATACAAAACTAAAGAAGCAAGGACTGGAAACCAGTTTGAAGCTTCTGAAGGACCAGGACAGGGATATGGTAGTATTGCTGGAGGAAGTGGCGCTGGGCATGCTGGGAATGGAGGCAGAGGAAGCTCCGTTAATCACGTGGGAAGGTTCTATGGTACTTTATATGAAGCTTGGACGTATGGAAGTGCAGGAGGTTTTGGAAATCATTATGGTAACTAAAAACATGTTCCTCCTGGTATTTGAAAAAATAGATTGTCGAAGTGAGCGGTGAATGGCAAATAGCGAATGGACGAACGAAGGAATTTTGTTAGAACCACAGTAAATGCGAATTATTTTCTGAATTTCCAAGTTTAGAGGCAAAAATAATCAATAGCAAACATTTATAATTCCTTTTGGTCGTGTAAACGCCGTACAAGTGTAACATTCGCCGTTCCGAAAGTCTATTGGAAATTGGTGATTATAGGTGTTTACTAGATCATCCATAGTCCATAGCAAAACATAGAAATTAAAAGTAAATAGATCGAAAAAGCTCGAATAATTAGATAATAGTATTGGTAGAAACTTGAAAATATCCTTGAAAGTATCATGCTTAGACTAATCTGCAAGTGGCCAAAGAAACTTGAAGAACTCCAACCTAAAAAAACCTTATACAATAAAAGTCGGAAATTATCCTAACGCTAAGAACGATAACGAATACAAAAATGCGTAATACAGAGCCAATTTAAACTAAAAATCAACCGAAAACAATTCGGCAAAAATATGCTAGTTTTTAACTGAATTATTTGTTTTCTGTAACGATAGGTGATTTGTACTACGGCGACTACCGGACAAGTACAACAAGCAACGAGGCAAACCACGTCAGCCGCGCTGGTCTTGGAGGACAAGGAGGTGGAGCATTGAAGATTGACAGCCGTCACTTCATTCTTGATGGACAGCTTACAGCAGATGGTGAACATGGACCAAAGTTAAGTACTGCTGGTGGAGGGAGCGGAGGGAGCGTCTGGGTTCATTGCAAGGATCTCAGTGGATACGGTACAATGTCTGTTAATGGCGGTGATGGTTCGCCAAGTGGTGGAGGCGGAGGATCAGGTGGCAGGATAGCAATACACCATACAACAATGATCAATTTCAATGGTACTTTATCAGCAAAAGGAGGTGACAGTAAGGTCGAACCTGGTGCTTCTGGTACCGTGTACTTGGAGCGTTGGAATACCAGTACTAATGTTAAATATAGAATTCTTAAGGTGAATAACTTTGGTATGGCATATCCATGGGCGGTCGATAAGAGAGATGGTCGACTTCGGCATTTACTCAAAGGAATCTATGACGACATAAGGTATCAGCTTTTTTTCTTCATATGATATTTATTATTCGTTCAGGTAAAGGTTGCTATTATTATCATATTCAGCATGACTTCAGCTGACTATAAATCATGCAAAATGTACCTTTTAAAATCTTATAAAATGTTTAGAGCTAACGAATTGAATGAAAATTGAAAGTCGAACAGTGTTCCGTTCACCTTTTTTTAAATGGTTTCGTTTATTTTTCGTGTCTGTAGATATGTTGGAGGCGTCACATGGCTGCATGAATCAACCAATTACACATTCAACGAGTTCCATCTCCATGGCAACTCTCACGTGGCTTTATATGGTAACGGTTGTCAAGAAAATGTAACATTGCGTTCCAGTGTTCTTGTTGGTGATAGAAGTGGCGTATTCCACGTTGGACGCTATCAGTCAGTTGCTTTTGACTTCGTTGATTTGTATTTTCCAATGAATACCTTGGTGTATTATAACGGTTATCTGGAGGTTCCCCCGAGACTTTCATTACGGTACGTACATATTAAGACACATGCATATAGATAAATCATTAGGAAAACTATGTTTTCCGAACGTTTTAAAATCTATTAGACCCCAATATCCATCATAGTTGGCCTACGCAATAATGATGGGAGTCATGAGTTTTCCTTACACAAGCTAGTGATGATATGATGATGATGATGATGATGATGTATCTTTATTTAATGAGGGTAATAGACATCGTAACTGGTTGGCCAGTAATCCTAGTAATGCCTTTAATAGTAATACAAATATTAAAAACACATACATATATTTTGTTAAAATTTGGTATGATATCAGTACTAACTAACATGCTATTTATCCAAAGGGAAGTATACATGGAAATTAATGGCACTCTAGCAGACGCACACGATTACACCATTGATAGGAACGGGGAACTGTATCTTTGGGCAGGAGGAAGATCAGTGAACGAGGATCTATCGCACTTCCGTTTTATCAACATGTCCATTCGATCACGAGCCAAAGTAATGACAATTGGACTTCCTGGAAAAGAACGTGTTACTTTGAACATGACAACGTTGGTTATAAATGGTGGAGGAGTACTGGACTCTAACGATATCCGAATAGTGTCCATAAATACAACTATTGACGTTGCAGGTTTGTGATTTCATTTATTATTCGAGATATTCACTGTGCATTTGCCGATTTTCTATATTTCACGTGATCAAAAATCAACAACTTTCTACATTTTAGTTAGAAATGTAGCAGTTGTTATTTATTGCCTAAATACAAATATGTCGTAAGTTCTTATTTATCAAAATATAACAAGTGCAATAAGTATTTTTGACAACATGCATTCTTACAACTAAAAGTTTATAATTGGTCGAAGTTATTTTTAATTCAAAATTAAGTTTTAAATTAAAGTACTTTTAATAATAATAATCAAAGTCATAGCTGGATACATAAACTTTTTCCTTTTGTTTATATTATTAAGTTTTATATGGATATCTAGGCTATAGTTGTAATTCCACCTGTTATACAATCCTCAACTTTGTTGGAAGTTTAATAAATACAAAAAAAATCCTATGGATACATAAACAACACCGATACTTCGATAAACTTCACAATGCTAATAACTAATACATTATAGGAGAAATCAACGTGGACTTTAAAGGCTACCGTTCCCAAAAAGGACCAGGAGCTGGACAATCTGGCTCATCATACGGTACAGGCCCCACTGGAGGTAGCTATGGCGGGAGAGGTGGACGAGGTTTCAACGGTCTCACAACATCTACAGCATATGGGACTTTGTATTTTCCTGAATTGTACGGCAGCGGTGGTGGTGGAAGTGGTGGTCGCGGAGGAGGTGTTATAAGACTGGAAGTTTCCAACATGTTGAGACTAGAGGGAAGGCTAAAGGTTAATGGTGAGAAAGGTTCATCCAATGGAGGTGGAGGGACAGGTGGTAGCGTCCTTATCCAAACAAATCATTTCGACGGAGAAGGGTCTATTGAAGTTAACGGAGGTGATGGTACTGGAAATGCAGGAGGAGGCGCTGGTGGTCGAATTGCTTTGTACCATTCTGGATCCATTACATACCTTGGAACATATCAAGCATATGGAGGGCGTAGCTCCGCTGAGATAGGCGGGGCAGGTAGTATTTATATCGAGAACCGGAGAAATACAAAACTGTATCGGTCATTGAGAATAGATAATCGAGTACCTACTAAAAGAAACCAATTGATCGGAGAGGTTAATGAGTTGAGCTTAACCGGAAATCAATATACTTATCCTTATTACATGAACTACACAGCACCGAATGGTGTAACTGTCTCAACTACAGGCACTCCTTACTGCGCAAGAATTGATAGACACGACAGCAACAGATGCTCTTCGGACTCTTCGTACTTAGGCAATATTTTCCAAAGCTCAGGTTTTTATTATACTACCAAAGAGTTTCCTGCCATAACATACAGATTTCCTACGTCACTGTTCCTGGAATATATTGAAATATACCCGGCATGCAATTCGAGCTATCTTTCTCCCTACCAAATTCGAGTGTATGAGGATGATGACCTCATTTTAAAATCACGTGACTGGGTTGATACAGCGGGTTGTCTCCAAGGACAGCCAGGAAAGATGGTAGTAAAGAAAATGGTTTCTAAAGTAAGTGTATTGTCATTCTAATACTAAAATTTCAAGCAAATCCATTGTTAGAATTTCATTTTGAATTTTTTGAAAATAACTGTAAATCTCCTGCATATTATCTTTGATGAAAATAACCACATCTTTCGTTTGTAATTCGCCTTTTTGCCTTATTTGCCTTTACTTGAATAATAAATGAAATGTATGCTTCATCGAGTGTAAATAGTTTGAACACTTTCCCCTTTACTATAGCTAAAGTAAACGATTCCTTTATATTGACACTCTGTTTAACTTTCAACAGATAATTGTTTTTCTAAAGAAGATAAGCACTTTTTCCGCGTTAGCCCAAATCAAGCTCCATATTCGTGAGAATCCTTTCAGTACAACGCAGACACCATATTACACCAGCCCCAGTGCCACATGGATTGTAGCTGAACAAGAAAATAGAAAAGAATTTGAGTTTGAGGAGGTATGTTACTGGGACAACTGATTTATATTAGTACTGTAGTCAAAGCAACGCTTACAGCGCAAGGAGCAAAAGTAATTTTCTATTTTTGTCATTTTCAAACTGCTTTACTGTATGTGTATTATTAGCACAATATTTGTATTCACAATATTTGATACACGGGCTTACTGTATTTGCAAACGTTTCCATAAAAGTTATCTGCTTTAACCAGGTAGGCTCGTTTATTAGCGAATATTGTGAGAGTCTTAGTTTTGCGCCTCGCGCTGAAAGAAATGACCAGTTACAAAAAGTTCAATAAAAGTTCAGTTTACAATTGTTATTGTCTAACTTTTAGAACAAAATATTGAAAAATATATTTAAATGGTTTTCTTTCATAGATTCATATCGGTGGCGGTGGAAGTCTTGGATTCAGTGGAAACAATGTTAAAGTTCATGTTGAAAAAATCAGTGGAGATGCAACAGGTTTACTGACAGTACGTCCATCACAGCGTATCAACATGAAAGGCTCAGAAGGTCACCTTCCATTTTCACTACTTGTTCAAAAAGCCTCCAATGTAGCATTACCTGAAATGACTAACTGCCGAGGAGTTGAGGTGACAATGAGAGGAACCATGGAGAAAATGCAAAACCTAACCGTCGGCCCTTTCTGTAAATTTATCATCCATAACTCCACAGAGACGAACTTTACATTCAATCATATGATCGTACAGACGGACGGGTATTTGGCTATTGATCGCGAGGACAAACAACTTGTGACAGTTAAAGGAAAAACCTTTGATATACGGGGAGGAGGCAAGGTGAGAGTGATGCAATGTTTTTTGTTACTGACATACGAATCTTGCAAAAATTATATAATTATGTAATATGCAAAGGAACCATTATACTATTACACTTGTAAGAGAAAGCCTTATTTAAAATTAGACCTTACTTGTTTGGCTATGTTTTATATAACTTTGAATCAAACAACTTTTAAGTTGTTAAAAAATTAAAATGTTTAAACAATGAAATGACAATAAAAAGAAAAGCATATGTAATATTAGGCTCAAATGCTTTCACTGAACGACATGAAGATTTCACGCTAAAGGTAAAAGCCTATCATTCGAGATATCTAATATCTATTTTTGTATTATCAGCTTGAAGCAAACAATCTGAGGTTGGACTACAAAAACATTACAATAGAACCTTATGGATTCCTGACCGGCAATGATTTAGCACCGCAACACTTGTCGCGTTACCATGGTGACGGTTGGGGTCATTCGCTAGGGGGGTCTGGTGCAGGGCATGGAGGTCACGGCGGCCAGTCAGCAAGACAAGCAAGAGTTGGAGTCTCTTATGGAAAATACAGAGTTCCTAAAACCTACGGCAGTGAAGGAGGCGCAAATGTGTACCCTTTCATGGGAGGGCGTGGTGGCGGTAGGCTGGAAATTATAGCTCATGACACCCTTGTCGTAGACGGAACAGTATCATCCTGCGGTGGAAAAGGCTTGTCAACCCGTAGTGGTGGTGGCAGTGGCGGTAGCGTGCTGATATATGCCTCACGAGTACATGGAGATGGAAACTTGGATGTGTCTGGGGGCTCTGGTGATAGATCTACTTCCTACTATGGAGGAGGTGGAGGGGCAGGTCGTATCGCTGTTTACTACAGAGAGAACCATTTTATTGGACAATTCTTTGCTACTGGAGGATCTAGTCAATACGAACCGGGGGGCCCTGGTACTGTTTACCTTGAAAGTGTTCCTGGTAATAATGCCACGTATGGTCATGATCGTATCGATGATGCAGCACACGCCAATAGATTGGTACAACTAGAGAATGAAATTGTTAATACCACTCAATGGAAGCAGAATAGGTAAATGAAGTGTTCTTTGTACTTGACAAACATTTCATTAAACGTTCGGAATTTTTATGTCTTACACTCAGGTGTTTTTAGTTTAGTTTGTTTAAGTGTTTGTTTTGGTCTATCCACAGGACCTTATACATCAATGCACTTGACCGCTTTCCACGTAACCCAAAAGCAAACCTTAGTTTGTCCTATAAAGATTTCTCACTAAATGGTCCTTCACGTGTTTGGCTGACCCTAGAAGATAGGAAGCTGGGGATTAACGAAAGTGATGTAGAACTAGAAGAACTTCATGTTTATGGTGGTGCGCAAATAGCTTTCATTAAGCCCTTAGCAACAGACAAGCTCGTGTCCATAGTTATAGGTAAGTCATTTTATTGTTATTACAAGGCTAGTTACTTAATTTCTTAATTAGTAAAGAAAAGAATGGAAAAGAGAATTGGAAAATGTGTGATTAGAGAAGAGAAAGAAAAGGAGGGAAAACAGATAAAGAAGAGAAGAGATCAGAAAAGGAAATGCGACAAAAGTATAGAGTGCAAATAATATACCCGTGAAACAAATAGAGCTAATTAGTACTAATTAGTGCTAATTAAACAATATAAAACAATATAATTAGCAAAAAATGCTCTAAAAAGTCAGCTAACCATTTCATGGGTTTATTACTTGCACTCTATTTATTTTTATTAATCAACACAATTATATTTACACAGACTGTTTTACATAAATGATATATTGGTTACTGTCAAAGTTGATTTTGTTATAACAACAAGTGCAAATCTCTGTTCCTTTCATTCTTTTCATTCTCCTCTCTCATACTTCAGACATTGAACAAAAATAATATAATATAGCATGCTGATGCAATTATTATTCCAACTTTTAACAGACAGTCTCGATTATTACTAATCACGTCAAGCTGGCAAATAACTTCTAATTAAAGCTCTTCAAAGACTTGAACCAATCAGAAGAATACTCGTATCAGAAATCTCGCGCGCTAATCAAAGTCTTTTGTTACTTCTCATCTACAATACTATATATGGCAATTTTTTCAAGATTGCATACGGTATTTCTGATACGGTCAAATACTGACCTTCCACACTAGGCTCGTTTGGCCAGAGGGTTTCTCTTGAGGTTAACGGACACAGACGTACAAATGATACATGTATACATGTATAGATCAAGAAGATCATGTATAGATCAAGAAACCCTCTGCTTTCCAGGGTATTAGTTAGTGAGTTAGTATGTTTAACTTTTAATCTATCCCTTTGCCTCATGCGACTAACATGCTTTTTTCAATGCAGGTCTTATGGGAGGGGATAAAAAAGGACGACTCCATATTGGTTACAATCAGCAGTTCTTGTCTCTACAATCGTACCTTCCAATGGATATGGTGATATATCAAGGGGGTCTTACTACTATGCAGGGGGAACTCTTCGTTGCTGGTGTAACGGTAGAGGTCGATGGAGTGCTGATTCGATGTCAGAATATCACAGTCCTAAATGGAGGTGCTATTCACATGAAGGAGATGTATAATACTAAGAAACAACCAACACAGGTACTGTTAAATGATTTCTTCAAAAAAAACACTTTTATCATGTTACACTGACCTATATCTCGTAGAATAGCACAAAAATGAAATTAAAATTCATATCGCATGTATTTCAGACCTTTTACTTTAAGTCAATAAGTATCCGTGATCGTGGATTGATGACTGTCACTAACCAGGAACGCGTCCGTGAGTTCCGAGGTCAGTCCGTACACGTACAAGGTGGAGGGTTATTGTCTGCTGTCAATCTTCACATCTATACTCAGAACATGACAGTAGATGCTTTGGCAACGGTTGAAGCGTCACTTAAAGGGCAAAACTTCAAACATGATGGTAAAAATACTTTTTGATGTTAATTGGTTCATCATCAGCGTCGTTATTTTAACTTAAACACTAATATCACCATCCTATATCATATCGTTAGTATCATCATCATCTTAATCATCATCATCTTCTTCCATCATGACAAATGTCGTCACCACCACTTTAACCATTCCCATCATTCTAATTATTTAAAATCACTGCAACGAATAGTTCCTCTGATGTCATTATGAGCATATTCTTTTTATCATCACCATCATCAAAAGCAGCATCGCCACTTGTACCACTTACTACAACATCATCATGTCACATCTTATGGATATCATTATTGCTATCTTTACAACCATTATCATCATCCTTGTTGTCATCACCACCTCATTCACTAGAACAATTGTCATAATCATAATCATCTCCATTATCATTACCAAGAGTGATAACCGTGTTAAGATCAATTTCAATATTTCTAATTTACGTTACTTTTAGGCAAAGGTCCTGGGCTACCATTTTCTTCTGGGGGAGGTGGTGGGGGTCATGGTGGTAGAGGCGGTCGAGCACCTATGATACCTACATCTGGAGCTTCATATGGATCTTTCAAAGAACCACTTGATTTTGGTAAAAAAATATAATTACATATTTCAGTTGATTTTATATATTCATATATTTATATATTTTTTTGTAGTCGCTGTAAAATTAAAAGATTAATATGCAAATTAAAAGAAATAAACTTAATTGTTTTTTCAAGGATAATGACTTTAGAAAATATTTAGTTGAAACATGAGCGATAGGATACATGAAGTTCGTGAACGAAGACATAATTTGCTTTAAAACTAATATAGAACATAAAGTATGAGTAAATGAACTATTTACCTGTAGCTTGACTTTATTCCTTTCATCGTCCTCGAGTTTTATTTTAAAAATGGCGCCTTCTATAAATTTAATTTTATACAGGCCTAGTCTCTCACGGACTATATATTACGTCAGACATATTACGTCATACATTCGCCCCTCG
>JAUPMH010012681.1:0-10932 GCA_032270665.1 Metridium farcimen
TCTCAACTTAGTAGCCATGCTGTCTGTATCTTTCAAAAGAGGTTATTCGTTTTGCATCGATCCTAGATCTCTCAGTTATTTCCTCTCAACCTCCAGGAACACTCATGGAAAGGAAAATCCACTTCGGGTAAGTACCCTCGTAAGATTTTCTCATTCCATTTCGTGTCCCTTTGGGTTTTCGGAAATAACTGAGACTTGAAAGTAGGAGCCATGCTGACTGCCACAACTTATATGTTGAGGAAAAATCGACAATACAATTATTTCTGTATGTATATAAAGATATATATATATATATATTGTAATCAAGACAAAGTTACATGTTTTTGTTACCATAAAAATTTTCCAGCATGGAAGAACCAAAATTTGGTGTGTCCACACCATAAACATTAATTAATTCTTTGAGATAAAATTTCTTAAATGTCGTTACGTTCGACCACGATGCTGATTTCAGAATGGTAGAAATACCAACTCCAGCAAGATACGCAGCACTGGAGGAAGCGGCTCGACAACTGTGAGCCGAATAGACATTTGTATTTAGACCAGCTTCAAGCATGGTTCTTTTAATCCACCGAGCAATCGTTTGACTAGAGGCCCTTCGATAGGGCTTTGTTGTTGTTATGAAGAGGTATGGCTCAGGGCATAACTCAGCACGCTTTTGGAGATATGAGATGATCGTCTGTACTGGACATAGTTCACGATCATTTGGATATGCCAGGAATGTCATTGGCGGCTCTGATTTTCCAGATCTGCTGTGCTTCAGCACATTATCAAACCTAAACGAACATTCAGTGTCGGTTAAAGTCATGTTTTCTGGTGTTATTTTAAAATTGGTTAACATATTTACCCTATTTCCAGAGAGGAGCATGAGAAGAACTGCCAGTTTTTTCGAACTGTTCATAAAAGACGACCCTGTGTCAATCTCCCTCATAAAATTTAGCAAAACATTTACATCCCATATGGCTGTATATCTGGGTGTCGGTGGCCTCCTATTGTACATACCCTTCATTAGCTTATCTAGGACATCCCAGTCAACATCCTTAGTATAGGATTTTAATGCAGAGTGATATGACCTAATATAGGTATACTTGAGATTTCTTGAAAATTCCTCTGCTAGAAAATTTGCATAAGTGGTGGTAGTGGCCTTTTCTGGAATATCCCTTGTATGGCAGTATAAGACCCATTTTCCTTCTATACTACTATATTTTTTCTTCGTGCCTGCTCTGATAGAGTTGGATATCAATTCCTTAGCCATGTGAGATAGCTCTATGTTCTCACCAGCAAGAGTGCCATAAGGTACAGTTTCGGTGCCAGAGGATGTATCCTCTGTGTCCCAGGCAGCCTCAGTTGAGTGCTGGGTATCCGGATTGACTGTTGTGCCATTCCCATAACCCGAGGGTACCAGGATTGAGTTGGCCAATCTGGCACAATTAATATCGCCCTTTTCACCTTGTCCATCTCCACTTTTGTCAATACTGGCCAAATCATGCTAAATGGAGGAAACATATAAATATACATAGATGACCAAGATACAGTCATTGCATCAATATAAGCAGAATCTGGGTCAGGTTTCCATGACACATATTTTTCAACTTGCTTGTTTAATCTAGAAGCAAACATGTCAATATCTGGCCGGCCATATTCTGAAACAATATTCATAAACACTTTAGGGTCTATCATCCATTCCGCTGAATCAATGAATTCCCTAGACGCGGCATCGGCTATAACATTATGTATGCCTGGAATATGGGCAGCTGACAGGTGTATCCCATTCCCTTTCACAATTTTCCATATCTCACATGCCAATTTATTTAGATCCAAATTATGGGTCCCCCCTTGTTTATTGATGTAAGAAATAGCAGTAGTATTGTCACACATGATACGAAGGTGCTTTGTCTCTCCACGAAGAGGTAGAAAGGATTTTATGCCAAATTTTATAGCCATAAGTTCCAGGCAGTTAATGTGTAATGATTTTTCATTCCCATTCCATCTACCATTTGCATCAGGCAAACCCTCCATATGGGCTCCCCAACCTTCTAAGCTGGCGTCAGTATGGATAATTAAGTCTACCTCAGGGGTACATTTTATGTATGAAAAGGAGGGGTAAATGTGTTTTTTCCACCAAAGTATTTCCCTTTTTGCTTCTTCTGAAAGGCAACAGGGAGAGTCAAAGTTATATGCATTAACCTTAAGCGAGGCAGTCTTGGAGGCCTCAATGTTCCTGTAGTAAATCCTGCCGTATGGTACAGCCACAAAGGCAGCTGTGAGGTTGCCCACAAAACTAGCCACCTCCCTATTTGATATCCTCTTGGAATTTAGTAGATAATCAGCCTTACTAGATATTCTATCCTTCTTCTCCATTGTAAGCGTAATAGTCATATTCACTGAGTCAAGGATAAAACCCAAGAAGACTATACTTTGTGACGGCATAAAACAAGACTTATCAGGGTGGACCACAAAACCCAACTCTCGCAAAGACGACAGTGTGGCACGGACATTCCTCAAACATGACTCAAATGTGTCACCTAGTAGGAAGGAGTCATCGACATATATAACTGATGAGTGACCTTCTAAACGTAGGTTAGAAAACACTGGTTTCAATAATTTTGTAAATGTCCGCATGGCATCAATATAGCCATTCGGCATAGCCACAAACTTGTAAATATCACCCCTCCACACAAACTTTAAGAATTTTGTATGCGAAGAGTGGACAGGCACAGAGTAAAAAGCATCCTTAATATCAATCGATGCCATATAGCATCCAGGCGTAATCATATGTACAGCCTGGTTTAAGGATTCCATTTTAAAATGTTTTGTCTCACAAACTTTGTTAAGCTGTTTGAGATTTAAAATAGTCCTAAGAGTGCCATCCTTTTTAGGAGTAGTAAATAGATTGGAAAAATAACTCTTTTAGACAATAAGTCCCTGACCACATGGTCAATAGCCTTTGTTTCCCCTTTTGATCTAGGATATTCAAAAGGTCTGTTGCAAGGAGAGCTATCCTCCTGAATATTTAAAAGTAGACCACTTGTACATATACTTAAAATATTTTTGTCTGATGTAAGACGACACCATGATTTGAAATGGTTACCAATACAACCACCCTTAAACACTTTCACTTCATTTCTAAGGTCATGAACATTTATACCCAACAGTAATAAATCTCTTACCATTCCCACACCTATTTCTTTCGGTAATTGTTGTTGTTTCTGTTGTTGTTGTTGTAGCTGTTTTGGCTGTTCTGACCATTCTTCTGTTGATTTCCGTACCACTTGTTGTTGTTTAATTTCTGGTATTTCTGAGGTTGAAAATTGCCCGATGACGAGAAACTCCGATGGGACTTTCCGGAGTTCAGGTAGTTTTTTGGCCATTTGCCTTTTTTGTTCTTTGTACTCACCTGTAGTAACTGCGGCATCATTTTCTTCATAGTGGGAGGATCAAATAAGAACGCATCCTCTGTGCTTGATTTTGGGACTTCCCCAACGACCTGAGCATAGCTTCTAAACTCCTCACTTAAGGCCTGGCATGCTTCGTACCTTCTCTTCCTCGAAATCTCTGTAAAGTTGTAATTTAACAACTTCAGACTATTAGTTAAACTGGGGTATATCCCCGACATGCTGGAGAATACCTCCTTTTCTATTTTTGTTGGGTTTCCCCCTTCTCCCCTCCGTTTTATTCAGTCATCTGACAGAAGTTTCTGGCAGTCTTCCAGAGACGAAAGGGCCTGGTATAAGGGGACAGCTGCCTTGACAATTTATTTTTGTCTGTCCCTAAGTGCTCCATCTATACGTTGGGCACTATCATACAACCTGTTGTATATTTCCGAATTTAGGGGTAATTTCCTCATGGCTGGACAATTTCCAGGGACCTCAACAGCTTCAAACAAATCTTCTTTGTTTTTCGATTTCAGTTTTACTTGCCCCCAAGTTGAATTGCATAATGCGGCCAAGGATTGATTAGTCAAATCTCTCCCTAATGGCTCAGCAGTCTGCTCGATCATGTATGCATATTCCGACCGAATATTGGTCGCATCCAGTGGGTCCACCTGCACTTCGTCTATCGATGGTGCGCCAATATGGCTTTTGTGGTATCTATCCCACGGATCACCCTGGCTTGTCAGCTCAGGGTCATTGCATGAGCTCTCACCTATGGAGATCTCATCATCATCTCTGTTTCTTTTCTTTGGAAGGGCAGAATCACCCGAGTAACCCATTTGCTTGAGTATAGCAGTCTGTGCCTCCAGAAATTGGGATAATAGAGTTTCCTGTTTCTGGAGGAAATTTCCAACAGAATTAAAGTCTATGGTAAGACTTTCACCTCCATCACTTTGAGTTTTTTCAGACGTCGAGGTCGACGGAGTTTGGTTATCAGCCATACTAACATCCATATCAGCGATATTCAATTTGTAATATGAGTTAGTGATAAATATTTAAGTCGATCAAGCGAGATTAAAAGCTAAATCTATGTAAGTAGTACAAGAAATTATTCAGATTTTTTTTTTTTTTTTTTTTCGTTATACGATTAACTATTTGTTAAGATATTATGTTAGAATTTTTTCGATATCAAATTAAACCTAGAGGCGTCCGTGTTGTTTACATACGATACTAGAAGAGGTTATTCGTTGTGCATCGATCCTAGATCTCTCAGTTATTTCCGAAAACCGAAAGGGACACGAAATGGAATAATATAACCAATTTTCTCTCAAATATAAACAACATTCCATACTTAAACTCTTAAAGTAAAAATATTCATTTATACGTCCTAATACATTATCTATCAATCATTGTTCTTTATTAATCACCTTTTAACATCATTTCCTTATATTTGTAGATTAGAATTACATTTAAGACTAATCAATTTAACAATTCAAATTAGACACAAATAAATATTCCTTTTTAAAACTTTCCGTGTACATACATTTAACTAAATAATCAAATAATTCATAAATAATTAGATATCTATAGTAAAACTATTTTTCAACTTAAAACTATTTCCCACTTACATAATGACTAGTTGCAATTTTTGTGGAGTGGTGGAGATGCAAGAATACACTTTCGATGATATATTTACTTGCAACTCTTGCATCGATAAATCTATTAATTATATGTCACCTAAAGATAAGAGAAACATTATTTTCATTGATGCAAATAACAAGAAAAAACTCATCAACCAAAGTGAGGACTTAGACATTATTATTGAAGACGACACAATCTCTTGTCTAAAAGACCAAATTAATTTTCTAAGGAAACAACTTTTAGAAAAGGATTTATTAATTAGAAGACTTCTTTCAATAAATGAATTTATAACTGTCGATGATACTCCTATTATCCCAAAAGAAATCAGCACACCGGTTCCGTCATATTCGTTCCAAAACTCATTTTTAACAGACGCAAGTGAAATCAATGATGAATATGATGCTGAATCAAACGAAACATTCAATTTAAGTGAAGAAATAAATAATAAAGAACTAGATACAATAGTAGAGAACATAAACAAGACTTTTAATCTAAACAAGGAAGTACTAGTTGAAACTGAAAAGAAAAACCCTATCTTCTACAAAAAGGAAAAAATAAAGGAAAACATCAACCATCAACTAAAAGATATTCGAATAATACAAGGCATTAAATACAACAACTTTAAAAAGAATAAACTTAATAACTCAGAATTATCATCACATGTGAATCCAAAAAATATGAAGGATAAAATAATTAAAGATACCATGGAAAGATTATTAAAAAAGAGAAGTGATAACTTAACTCCTCGTTATCGAATTCAAAATAAAATTCATCAATGGCCAATCAAAACAACCCTCATTGCTGGAGATTCAATTATACAGGGACTCGATGAAAGCAGACTAAAAAAATACAAATGTAAAGTCAGGTCTTTCCCTGGTGCGGTCATAGATGATATGTACGATTATTTAGAACCACTGTTGAAAAAGAAACCAACGAATATAATCCTACACATTGGTACAAATGATGCAACAACTAAATCTGCTGGTAAAATCATAAATGAGCTTAAAAATCTTGCTATTCACATTAAAGAAGTTTTACCTGATACTAATATTTTTATGTCCAGCCCCACTATTAGAATTGACAATATTAAAGCAAATAAAATACTACAGGAGGTAAACGACTATATGAAAACCATGGAAAACAGTATTATGAATGTAAATATTGATGGTTCATGTCTTAGTCAAAAAGGTCTCCATCTTATTCCAAAGGGGGCTGGTCGACTTGCTATCAATTTCATTACACTGATGAAGCGTCTTTAGCAATATGCCTTTTCATGATCTTTTCATTACTCAAGGTTTTAAAAATGATAAAAAGATTGCTAATAGATCTTTATCAGTGGAAAAACACTTGATGAAGTCTCAGCAAATTACTCCTGCATATTATAATTCTGTTTCCATATTAAGCATTTGTGGAAAAGAAAATTTCTTCCCAAATCCTTTATCAAATGTATTTTATCCAAGAAATATGAACCTTAAAGCCATTGATTTTACAGGGCATAGATTAAATCCGCATGCAAATGAGTTCTTTCCTAATTTAAATTGCAATAAAGCAACTAAGAACTATGGAATATTTGATGGAGACTCATTTTTTAAATTTTATTCATCGGTTTTAGATTTGTTTCTCTTTCTCTGTTTTACATTATTCTGTTATATTTTATCAACATTTATATACAATTTTATATTTTACGATTTTTCCAATGTTTTATCATACAAATCTGTTAGCCATGAAAAATCGCCTTTCTCAGTTTTACAGAATATGAGAAAAAAAAATATTGACCGAATTATATTTGGTCATTTGAATATAAATAGCATTAGAAATAAAATTCACACACTAGCTGACATTGTGTCAGGAAATATTGATGTTCTCTTGATATCAGAGACTAAAATAGATAATACTTTTCCTGATAATCAATTTTTTCTTAATGGATTTGGCAAACCTCTAAGGTTTGACAGAAATGTAAATGGGGGCGGTTTACTTCTGTATGTCCGTCAGGACATTCCATGTAAACAATTACAGTCACTTGACAAACAGATTGAATGTATTACAGCTGAATTAAGACTCGGAAAAAGTAAGTGGCTGATATTGGGGATATACAACCCAAATAAAACACTTATAAAGCAACACCTCTCTGCTCTTGAAAAAAATCTATGTCACTATATGCCAAATTATGACAATCTGCTCATATTAGGAGATTTTAATTGTGAGATTGAAGAAATAACCCTAAATGATTTCTGTAATACATTCTATCTAAAATGTCTCATAAGTTCGCCAACTTGCTATAAAAATAACACTAATCCATCTTGCATAGACCTGTTATTAACTAACAGACCAAGATGTTTCCAAAACTCATGTACTTTAGAAACAGGTCTTTCTGATTTTCATCTTATGACTCTCTCAGTGCTAAAGAATAAATTTAAAAAGGCGCCTCCTAAGATTATTAGGTATAGGGATTTCAAAAATTATGATTCTTTTTCATTCCAAAATAATGTTTTAACCTTGTTCTCTAGTGTCAATATATGTGATATTTCTTTTGAAGAGTACAATGCATTGCTATTGAATTTATTAGATAATCATGCACCTATGAAGATGAAATTCATCAGGGGCAATGATCAACCTTTTATAACCAAAGAGTTAAGAAAACAACACATGATACGGACCAGATTATTAAATAATTACCGTAGCTGTAGAACCGAAGACAAACTTAACGCCTACAAAAAGCAACGTAACTATTGTACAAACCTACTCAAATATACAAAAAAGTGCTATTACGGGAACTTAAACGTTTCTCAAATCTGTGATAATAAAAAGTTCTGGCAAACGGTTAAACCACTTTTTTCTGAAAAAGCATTATCTTCCCATGCAAATGGAATCTCGCTCGTTGAAGGGGAAAATGTCATATCTAATGACGAACAACTTACGGAGATATTTAATGAATTCTTTAGCAATGCAGTGAAAAATCTTGATATTTCCTTACATTTAACATCTGAATCATCTAATTGTTCCTTTCCGGAGGATACTGATCCTATCATCATTGCTATCGCTAAATATGAAAACCATCCAAGTATCCATAAAATAAAGGATAAATTTAGAGAAAATAATAATTTCTCATTTAAGCGAACTGATGTAGCATCAGTATGTATGGAAATTGAAAAATTAGATTTATCAAAAGCAGAATGTTCTGATTCCTTACCAGCAAGAGTACTCAAAGATTTAAACAATATAATTTCTCCTGAAATTGCCCGTTATTTCAATGAGTGCATCAAGATTGGGAATTTTCCGCAAAATCTAAAACTTGCTGATGTTTCTCCGATATACAAAAAAAATGACAAGCAATGCAAAGAAAATTATCGTCCAGTTAGTGTTTTAAGTGCTCTCTCAAAAGTTTTTGAAAGACTCTTGCTATATCAAATGTCAGAATATATGAAAAACAAATTATCTATTTTTCTTTGTGGTTTCCGAAAAGGTCATAGTGTACAGAATAGTCTGCTTTTTATGATTGAAAAATGGAGAAAAGCACTTGATAAATCTATGAAATGCGGTATTCTACTCACTGACCTATCTAAGGCTTTTGACTGTATTCCCCACGACCTGCTTATTGCCAAGTTAAATGCATATGGTTTTGACCATCTTTCCCTGAAATTGATCCATAGCTATTTGTCGGGAAGATATCAGCGGGTTAGGGTAAATGCAAGTTTTAGCAAGTGGAGTCCAATTATTTTTGGAGTTCCTCAAGGGTCAATTCTTGGCCCAGATCTTTTCAATTATGATGAGAATGATTTATTCTTTTTTCTCATATTAGATGCAGTCAATTTTGCTGATGATAACTCCCCATTTTCTTTTGATCACACAGTACCCAGGGTCATTTGTAATCTTGAAAATGAGAGTAAAATTTTACTGGATTGGTTCAAATATAATGGCTTATCTGCTAACCCTGATAAGTTTCATTTAATTTTAAGCGATAAAAACGAAGATTTAACTATCAATATTAGTGATCATGTTATTAAGAATACTGAATCCCAAAAACTATTAGGTATTGAAATTGATAGTAAACTTACATTTAACTGTCATGTATCAAATCTCTGTAGAAAAGCAAGTCAAAAGCTTCATGCTTTATCTCGTGTAAGCAAATATATGACTTTTTCACAAAGGAAAATAATTTTCTGCTCTTTCATTCTTTCTCAATTTGGCTATTGCCCGTTAATCTGGATGTTACATAGTAGACAACTTAATAATAGAATAAATAGGATTCACTATAGGGCTCTTAAGCTCATATACAATGATGAAAACTCTACTTTCGAAGATCTACTTTTAAGAGATGGATCATTTACTATCCATGAACGAAATATCCAGAGTCTTGCAATTGAATTATACAAAGTTGCCTATGGGATCTCACCTGAAATCATGAGACTTACTTTTCCACTTAAACCAGGAATAAAATATCCTTGGGAGAATATTTTTCAAACTTTCAATGTTAAAACAACCTCTTGGGGAACCCAATCACTCCATCATATTGGCCCAAAAATATGGAAAGCCATTCCACTTGAATTCAAAAAACTAAAATTTATTAAATTTAAGAAAACCATTCGACAATGGAAACCAAAGTGCCCTTGCAATATCTGCAAAATATACATACAGGGTGTTGGTTTTATTGAATTAGCACGATTTTAATTATTTTATTTTATATCTTTTTTCTTTGTATGTGCATAATAAATATTTTATTGGAATTTTATATATTTTATATATTTTATATATTTTTAATTTATAGTTGGTGTTAATTAGTATACTTTTTCTCTTATTTACTATCTGTAAACCAACTTTAAATAAATTAATAAAATAATAAAGTCATTGATTATAGTACAATTTTGAATCTTTGAACTTAACATACTGGTACGTTATACTATATCTGATTGTTTTTTTTTGTTAAAAGATCATCTCGATGGTCCAAAAAATAAGATAATCGTGGAGTGAGTGGAATAGCGCCGTATATCTAAGATTTTCCCGATAAATAAGCAAATCAATTGAATCTTGTTAGCTGCGTAGCCGCCATTTTACTCGGGCATAAACATAAACAAAACGGCCATTATTGGCTTGGGGACGTTAAAAAAAGTGGAGAAAATAACAACAATGAATTGTTTACTGGATTTAATAGTGTACTATTTTTTGTCACAGTGAATATCTGAAGATAAATAAAGAAAAGAAAATATATATTCACTTAACTATGACCAGCAAATTGTGCTTTTAAATCTATCTAACATTAATTTTTGGCCCAAAATTTGCCTTATTATTATTCATATAACAGTATAGCTAAACATGAACTAAAGTAGAGACAAGGATTAGTTATAAACTGAAAGTATATAACAGATAGCTAGTACACAAAAATAGATAGATGATTACTCTTTTATAACCATGCATTAACTGCACTTTTTGTTAGTATCTTTTTTTTATAAGTTTAAAACTTACTTTTTAGGTAGACACCATCTGAAGTACTACTCCCAGTTCTACAGTCACAGTTCAATATTGTAGGTTTACTAGATAGCTAGTATATACAGTCAATTAATTTGAAATCGATATGGTCAATAAACATTGTTGTTATGGTACTTGCACCAATGATAGCCGGAAGTTTGGTCAACCTGGACATCCAGAAATGGAGGGAGTATTTTTCATCCCTTTCGTTAAACCTGCGAGACAATTAAAAAAATGTAAGGAATGGATACGTTTATGTGAAAGACCCCATGATAGACTAAATGTTGAGGATTTTTGGATCAAGTATTCTTTGACCTTTTATAGTTAGTTTTTTTTCAATTTCACATGAGATTGAATCATCAAAAAAGTTTGGATCAGTCGGCAGATTCAGTTTCTCTGCATGGTTGCATAGATCAACAAGTTGTTCCTTTCTGTAGGAAGAGTAAACAATACCACG
>JAUPMH010012791.1:0-10929 GCA_032270665.1 Metridium farcimen
GGGTCTCAGAACACGAATATGTTCGTTATTTCGCAGACGGTTATTACGGGGAATAAACCGGATGTAACGCAGGCTACTCACCACTCAACTATCCATGAAAACGCAGAGGCAGACAAGTAAAATTGAAACAGTATTTGAAGTAATTTTCAAGATCATCAT
This sequence comes from Metridium farcimen, assembly GCA_032270665.1. Classification (NCBI taxonomy): domain Eukaryota; kingdom Metazoa; phylum Cnidaria; class Anthozoa; order Actiniaria; family Metridiidae; genus Metridium; species Metridium farcimen. The sequence goes on from JAUPMH010012791.1 coordinate 160, forward strand.
TTGTTATAATTAGTTTAAACCAGACTGGAAATGGTAGCATCGTTTTTCAATGCACCCAAATAGTATGCCGTGTTGTGTGAACATAAAGCATCATGGTAGTTTAGAAACTTGTTCTGTCAAGAAGTCATCAATTAGATTTTCATTCCTTTTTAGCCATTTGATGTTGGAGCGAATAACTGCCAATGATGCATTGGTTGCTGGCAAAGACCAAAGTTTTTCTTTTGATCTGGCAAACAGTGTTACCTTTGAAAAAAGCAAAATTAGTAACATTTATTTTCTATCAAAAAAATGTAAAGTCCTAACCAGTTTACCTCCTCCAGCTGACATCTTTCATCGAAGTATTTAGTGAAACCCAGGAAAGATTTTGTTTTGTTGCCGTTGATTCTTGCGTCTCTGTCAAGTGCAATTCAAATACATCAAACGTAAGACACACTTATTAGTAATATTGATCACCACGCCAGCAAGCGCCATTATTCTGATGTTAACTTCAGTGTCATATAATAGACAATTGCTAGGATGGGATGGGATGGGATTGGAGACGAGAAGACTAGGCATAAAAGAAACTACACTTCAAACTAAATAATTAATAAAATTCATTAAATTGCGTCGGCAATAAGCCATCGATCTATGCATTCCGAAGGCTTCTGCTAATTAGCCCTTACTACTCATGCATGTTTTTTTTTTGTATTTTACACGTTTATATTTGATTGTCAATAATTGCGCTTGTTGAACACGAATTAAGTTTTGAGAATAAGGTTATATTAGCTTTATTATGGTTTTAATATTATCTTTTTGAGGCTCATTGTTTATTTTTTTGGAAATATTTTGTAGCTCCTTTTATAAAAGCTAATAGTAGCATGGACGTCAGCATACAACAAAAGGGCCGAACGTCGTCCCTTGAGATACACCATACCAAATCATTTCTATCATTTCTGATAGATGTCCATTCAAAAGGCATTAATGAATTATGTTGTTGAGATTTTGAATGACAATGTTTAAACGCTTTCATTGAAACTCTTTCAACATTGTTGAAACGTGTTGAATCGATGTTGAATCGATGTTGAAAGAGTTTAAAAGCGTTTAATCATAGCCATTCAAAATCTCAACAACAGAATTCAATAATGCCTTTTGCCAACAAAATCGAATGGATGTTGAAGCAAATGTTAAAACCGTTGCCCGGGCCTTATAAACAATTCATGAATAGAAATTAATTTAATTGAGTAAACAATTGTAATAAATTCCACTGCCTTTGGTTGGTTATCGTTTTTATTCTATGCACTTTTTCACCTTTTTCTAAAATTTTCAACTGTCACTTCATTTAATAGTTTCTTCAAACAAAAAAGTGTTTAGAAATATTTTTGATAGAAAATTACCCCCAGCTCGGGGTAATAGCGTCTCATCTTTGCCCGCAAACGATATCTTATATGGTATAACAGACTGCTATCTATAAACAATCCACATACTTGGAAGATCAAAGTCCACTTTCATAAACAAATATATTTAAATTACACGTCTTACCTTTCTATAATCTTGTCAAAATTAGTTTTGAAATAGATCCAGGCAAGCTCACGTCCAGGACTGTACCTGGAAAGTTTTGTTAGCTTATTCAAAACGTCCTTGGTTTTGTTTGCGTTTTCTTCATCGAATGATTCGTTCAACCATCTAAAAACAAACCCAAGGTAAAAAAATATATTTAAGTAAATGAGAATATATAAACAAATGTAACAATTTAAATCATTTAAAAATGAGATATATTATAACTTATATTTTAATTCATAAAACTAAAACAAATGTCTAAAGAAACTCATTCCACTTCCTGTTGGTAAAGGGGAGTATTGCTTACTTGTGTATTTTTTCTTTTGATCTTGTAGCAGCTAAGCCAGCTTCAATTTTACCCTTTTCCAAAGTATCTTCTGTGCTGTTCGTCAAGTTATGAAGCTGACAATGAAGAAACTCCCAATGAGAAGCATTGCCAAATCTGACAGCCGTTTCGTAGACAGTTTGACGGACTTGAAAATATGGATGTGTTTTACTGGAAACAAATTAATGCAATAATCATAACTTTGTAGGTTCACCTTTGTTAAATTTATTTAAAGTTACTGTAATCCTTCGCGGGGTCAAACTTGGTCTCTCAGTTTAAAAAATCAATAGCGCATCGAATTAAATATTTTTCTCATATAGAGTACAAACACTAAAAGTGTGCAATACTTTGTACTATTTACCACTAAATAGTGTTGATTAAACAATAGAGAACAAAAGAATTTGCATAATTTAGCAGTATTTAGTGGTATTTATGCTGCACACTTTTAGTGTTTGTACTCTATTATACATCATTTTAAAGCTAAATAACCATAGAATACAAATATGTAGTTTTTGTAGTCACAATATTTATATATATAATGAGTTTGAGCACTCTGAACTCAAAAGTTGATATCTCCGATTGACTGTGTTTAAAAGAGTAATGCAGCAACGTGTTTTGTTGAATTGTCAATATTACTGCTTAATATCAATCAACACATAGCTGTTAATTAGATCGCGTGAGCGTTTATTGATATTTTATTTGGTTCAAAAATAAGTTGGAGTTAAAGTCAAATAACTCTTAATTTGAAACTTTCGGTCATAAATCAAAAACTAAATAAAATATCAGAAAACTCTCACACGATCTGATAACCAGTTATGTGTTGATTGATATTATGCAGAAATATTGACAATAAAGTAAAACGCGTTGCTACATTACTCTTTCAAACGCAGTCAATCGGAGATACCAACTTTTGAACTCGAAGCTCTCAAACTTATCAAAGATCAATATTATGATTTCGAAAACTACAAATTCGTATTTAATGAATATTCAGCTTTAAAATGATGTATAATATTTGGGGATAATATCTAATCCCAAGCGCTAGTGATTTGTTCAACTGAGAGACCCAGTTTGACCCCGCGAAGGGTTACAGTAACCTTAATTTCAATTATAAATACTTACTGGCCGGACTTTATCCAATGGTTTACTCTAGCAATAGATAACAAAACAGTCCAATTTTCTTCATAATAGGCCCTCATTTTAAACTTTATCACGTGATAATTACTGAACGTACTGAAAACGAAATAAAATATTTTGTTTAGTACCGTGATGATATTGACCCTAAGGGGCAAGAGACAAAGAGACACTAAAGCTTTAAAGTGGTCTTTTTGCGTCTTTCTAGGCTGCCTTGCTGGTGGTGTGTCGTTTCATTATTACAATGTTTACCTTTCAAATACAGGATCCACCAATTTGAAGTCCTCTTTTTTCTCTAACAATGATGTTATGTATTTCTGACAACAAAGAACAAATTGTGTAAAAGTTATATTTTACCGCTTTTAAGACTTGGCTTTCACTTAAATAAAGCCCTTAAGATTTTCCTTTCCTTGCTTGTTCAAAGGGCTTTAGTCTTGTTTACTCTCGCTTTCTCCACACTCATTAGAGCGCAATCACTCTATATCCATAAATTCGAATTTGTTTTATAGTTAGATTTTCTACCTTAAATTTGTCAAAGAGCAGAGGCCTAAATCTAATCTTCTGACCAATCTCGTGCAAGCTGGACATGGCTTTCTTTACAGGACAGAATGTATTTTCTTTAGAAATATAAGTTGTCAGCTTTAATGGGATGGTGATGGTAACTAGATGTGCCCTGGAATTTTACCGAAGTACAATAATTATATTAACATAAACTAATAAGAGGTTAAAACGTACAACATTATACCCATGCTCTGGAAAATTCAGATATATTCAAATTATTTTCTTTTACCATATTTGGTATTTGAAGCTCAACCCAAGAGACCAAATATTAATTTGAGACTTTGAGACTTTAGGAGACTTGATATGTTATGCCTTAATATCATTTTGAGAGTTCTAAAGTACGAAGACCTGAATATCTACGGGGGAAAAAAATTAACCAAACAATTTGAATATTCTGGAGCATAGATCACACGAAATGTAATGTTATGAGTTTCTGGTTTTAACTAATATATAAAAATGATATCTAATTTATACAAAACTGATATGGTATTGTATAATTACTTCCAGAAGGAGAAGGCATCACTCAATAACCCATGCCGATCCGTTTCTGTGAAAGCCTGTACACAAAAAAAAAATAACTGATAAATATACAATAAATCAGTGTGGATGAATGGTATTACCAATGATAAAACACCAATAATAAAAATGCGAAAAAAATATTTCGTGTTATAAGGCTAACAAAAGGAAACTTTAGGTGAAAGCGTTAAAACGTTACGGAGCATTTATAACCGACGCAGGTTTTAAATCACAATCGCTTATCGGAGAGAATCGAAAAGAAAAAATCAAGAATTGGTCTGCATAACGAGAAAATACTCAGAGTCAATATTGTAACTAGTCTCCAGTCTTTACTGTGTACGAATTTCGAAGTTCTGTAGTTCTGTATACGTATAAGGAAAAAGGAAGGTATCTAGAGAGTATAAATGTTTCCGGAATTCCTGAGTACTGTTTATCGGAAATATTTATTAGTAGGAAAGTGAAATCTGTTGACATGAAGCAAATAATATGGCAGCAGAAAAAATCTATTTCCTATGTCGACATGAGCATATGCTTTGTCAATAAGTAGACATTTAATCCATTTTGAGCCAAATACCTGCGGATAGTCATTAAGTTGCTTGGCAAAGTTTTCCCACATTTCTTTATCATAGTTGACTCGGTAGAACCCTGTCTGACCAGAGTTAGCTTTGATCCATCTCACACAAGATCGAACAGTAAGATTGACTAAGGATGAAACAAACAATCAGTTTGATATATTATTAATGAACCTTGGATATATTTATTGACAATGTACCTGAATAACATATGCCAATGTGTAACTGAATATTATATCTTTTTTATTTCTTATCAAAATTATTTTACCTGAAGTTTTGTTCATCCATATTAAGTTTGTTTTCTCTGGTGAGGCCGAGTTAGCGTACCACAATGGAACGTGCCAGGTATTCCTGGTAAAAAAGTATATAAAACAAAATTAGTATCTATCAAAAGCTGATGTTTAATATGATGATACCACCGCCACCCGGATGGCTTATTTGGTTAGGCGCAGGACTATCAAGCGACAGACCAAGGTTCGATCTCCGTTGAAACTTCCAATGCTCATAGTATTAAAAATAAACGGAATTAATGCTAGCTACATGGACTAAAACTAAATGGAAAATAATAAGATTCTGATAATATTTGAGACTGCGAAAGTGGCTGGACCTTCGTGTAATTTAAGAATTATTCTAAATAGAAAGAAACTTAACAGCTATATGGTCAACCAGCTCTATAAGGCGGTCACCCATTAAGCGGTCATACTCTAAGCGGCCGCAATAAAAAGTCCCAAAACGCTATGCATTTAATTTCTTTTCACAACCAAGTGAGTAAAACTATAACCTTTTTATCAAAATTACCCTTTGTATTTTTTCTGGTATCCAGGCTCATTTGGATCCAGTCCACTAATATATCTTGACTGAGATGCTGTGTAGATTATACTACCATTTGTGTCCTTTCCCACATATTTGATATCGATTAGTGGATAACCACTTTGATATTCCCAGTCGTACATAACAGTCTTGACATCAAAGGAAGGTCCTGTCTAGAAAACAATCAAGAGAAAAAGTGGCCAAATTTTATTGTTTAATTATTGTTATTGTTATTAGTTGGATTTCATCAGATGGTGAAACCTTCTTAAACACAACCTTGTATATTATTTATTTCTACTATCGCCGGTCTCAAATCATATTTTGTCTCGCGGTTGGAAGTTTTATAAGCTAGGTTTGAACAATTTAATAGTACTCTTCTGCGAAATAAACTATGGAAATTTCCAAGGAAACATTTTGGTTTTAGGCCCTAGACCCATCATGAATGCAGACATGAACCAGGTTTTTTCTAGGTAAATATTATTCACATTATATAGATGTAATCAATGGTAACATTTTCTAATTGTTTTATGCTCACGCCTCAGGTTAGTGAAGAGTTGAAATAATTTGTATTAAAGACCAAATGTGTTTGCGTGAGGGAAGCGCCGGTATCAACAAAGCTCTCCTTCGCGGCTATTCTCTCGGTCGTCGCGGGGCAAACAGGAAACAATGGTAATAAACAATAGCAATAGCATAAAGTAATGGAACCTCAAAGTGTCAGTTTATACCTTTAAGACAGGGGAATAATCAAAACAGTTTTGTATGAAATATTTGTATTGTATATTTGTACCGTATGCAATCTTGAAAACAATGCCATTACCATATATGGTATTGTAGGTGAGAAGTAACAAAAGACTTTGATGAGCGCGATATTTTTTTTCCAAACAGTTTGAGATTGTAACAGAACAATAGGCATATCTTTGATACGTATCATTATCATTATCATTATTATATTATATAAGTGACTAGAAGCTATAAGAAAAGACGTATTAACTCACCGACTGAAATGCTTTCCATAAATCATCACTGTTTGCATTGCTAAACTTATGCTTTTTCATGTATACCTGAATAGGAAGATATGTATATATTTTTCAAACCGGCTTACCAAACAATGCTACTAAAAAAAGGAATAAACAAATGAAAACACTACCAATAACTAGCTAACCAACTAACCAAACAAACACAAAACTAGTGCAACCAACCAACATTAAAACGTCTTTAAGTTAAATTGCAAACTCTAAAAGTCGTTTGTGATATTATTTTGATATTTTTTACATCACGTCCTAGCCTGTTTGGGCTTGTGATTATTGAATTATAATTACACAAACTTCAAAAATAACTCCCTTTTAGGTAAAGTTAATGTTCTTTGACAAATAGTACTTTAGAACAGCCTGTCTATAATTATGCACGGGCTAAATGCTAATAAGTTTTCAGTTGTGGTTGGCCGCGTGTAGGTTTGATTACAAACATTTACTTTGTTACTACCATAGCAAATTAACACTGTTGTCATTGCCATTGTAGTGTAGGTAAAAAAACAAGGACGATACTCACCCTTATACCTTCTTGGAAACTATTTTCTCCCAACAGTTTACAAAGCATGTAAAACATGGACGCACCCTTTGTTATAAATATACGTTAGCATCATATAAAAATGTTATAATATAAACTAGCAACAAGTAAAACCACTACTGCATTTCAAGCTATTTCCCAAAAGTTTAAATACGAATACTTGATGGTCTGATGGTCTTGTGAACATTAAGGTATCAGGGGACCTTCGCGACCGATGCTCATTAACTCCTCATAGCACGCTAACTACTGAAGTAATCCCTATAAAAGTATACATTTTCTTAAAGATGAATAAATGGAGATTGCAACTATGTGATTTGTTTTGAAGTTACTGCAAAATTTCTATAAATATTAATACATTTTTATAGAAATCGTACAATAACTTTAAAACGCGACAAGGTATCAAAAAAATGAGGCACGGTTTTAGACTTGAGGTATTAATTAATCATCAATTGTGCAAAGTTTGAACGAAATCGGTTGAAATCTGGTGTTCCTGGAACTTCTTAAAAATGATAGGTCAAAAATCATAAGATACCCACTAAAAAAAATCGAGCCGTATTTCTTCAAAACAAATCACATAATTGCAATCTCCATTTATTCAGCTTTAAGAAAATGTATACTTTTATAGGGATTACTTCAATAGTTAGCGTGCTATGATTAGTTAATGAACCACGGTCGCGAAGGTCCCCTGATACCTTAAATATATAAAAACTTGGTATACTGTTTTGTTTTGTATACCCAAAAATACAGACATTTACACATGGTGTATCATATACAATGCATTTCTGCCCTGTAATGTATTAGCATATATATTCAGTGTTTGTAAATCAACCTTTTTGGAAATAGTAGTATATTTATAGGACTACAGTACCTTATCGTATAAGATAAAATAATTATTTGAGAGCGCAATATCTTCAAAGCGTATCTTTCTTCTTGGATTAAGTGGTATGCTTGAACTATTAGCATCGATTTTGAGACCAAATTCCTTTGAGTAACAGACTATTGTGTCCTAAAAAGGAATAATAATAATATGGCATTTATATAGCGTATTTGTTTACTGTGAAATATATTCAATTGCGCTTTACAATGTCTACTATTTTTTTCGGACCGTTAACAGTATACAATCCTGAGATTTAGTAATTAGTATGTATATATATATGAGCCATTCACTGAGGGTGGTCACGGGGTAAGTTTGTTACGTCCTCAGTTTAACGTTTCTCTAATGCAAGTTAGTGAGTGAAGTTTGAGGAGATGGGACCTCCTATTGAGCCAACCGGGATGCCAACCCGTATTCGGATTTTTATTAATTCTTATGAAGGTGGGACAGAAAAACCAGAGGCGGGCCATTAGAAAACAATAAATACAAAGAGAAGAGTTTTATAGTAAACTATTTGCCTTGCAAATGGGAAGTCTTTTAAAAAATAAAAAGATAAATTAAAAGATATGCCTATTCTATCTTCACAGGGAGGGGCTTATTACAAAATCATTTCAGTGTATAGATATCCTATTAGCAAATATAATTATTTTATTATGTACCGCTTTCCAAGAATTCTTATAGTTTTCCAGAGCATAGTACTGAAAAAACTGAGCCATTCCTTGATAAAGCCAAAATTGATCCCACTTTTTGATTGTAACTAAACCTCCAAACCACTGAAAGAATAAGAATAAAACTGATTATAGCGATAGTAAAAATAAATAATTTTAAGCAATTGTTTTGGTTTTATTCGTTCCGTATATAAGTCCTGAATTTCGCGATTGTGGCCGGACTCTATTTCGCTAGGTTTGTTTTTTCGCGATTTTGGGATAGAATAGAATAGAATAGAATAGAATCTTTTTTGCTCTTATATACTAATTACAATATATTATATACACCTGTTTTCAAAAACGTTGTCCTATTTGAAATTAGTAATCAGTAATTAGTAATTTATTAATAGTTAAATAGGAATTAAGAAGTGAACCAAAAACAGACGCGGCCTTCTGATAATGCCTTCGGCATGACTGCAACATGTGTAGCATGCCGAGTGAATTGATTTACGCTTGAATGCAATGCAAATTGTGCCATTAATTAATTCCTATTTCACTATTTACAAATTACTAATTGCTATTTGTTTTTTTCAATAGGACAACGTTTTTGAAAACAAGTGTATTATATTATACATTTTACATTTTTCTTTCTATATTCGTTTGTATGTTTGTATGAGTGTTTCTATTATGTATGTTTTATAGAATATAGAAATTAAATCGTTCAGACCTTACACTCATTGGCTAATACTATACAAGCTCATATATGGGTGGAATCCAAAAAAGGAGTGTGGGGAAAACCATACTGGGATATGCCTTATAAAGGAAAACAAAAAGCACTAATATTTAGAAGAAGTTCCTTTCGCTAGAAGTAGGCTCACTCCATCAATGCTACGTTTTAAGGGTACGGTATTTCTCAAAGCCACACGGAAAAGAAAGAATCCAAAACAAGTGGTAGATCAATGGGGATAGATCTCTGGGCTCGGTGCTCGCTCCAGAAGATTCCTACTAACCACCTTAGCTATACATATTTGTGTAAGGGAATCACTTGATGAACGTTTCTTGAGCAACTAGCAACATCAGTTACGCCAGTATTCGTTTATAATTTTATTCGAAATAAGGAAATGCTTACCATGTGTGAAAGTTGGCTGGGTAGGATTGTTTTCCTAGCATACTCAGACTTCTCATCTTCTCTAGAGTTATTCCATTTCCATAAATTCTCAAGTCCAACAGCCAAACCAAACCCTTCAAATGCATTCCCTATAAACGGCTGAAGGCCAATCATATCTAAAATTCAAAGGCAACCAATGGTGAGATATTGGATTGTTTGGATTGATTTGGAAATTAATGGTAATAATTGCATGCACCCGAATAGAGCGATATATCATTAAATATATGTATAGTTCATGTATACTGTTTCGCGCTATATGCACATTTTTACCGTCAAATATGCTAATTAAAATCTCTGTATAAAAGCTAAGTGTAATCGTTAAATATTCATTCTAAGTACTACTGTCAAGCCTACGGGTAAGTTAAGATCGATTTTCAAGTAACATGTAAACTTCATAATTTCTAACTATATATATATAACACATTGCAGATTTCGAACCATAAAGCTACATCTTGTCACGTAATAAGTAATAAAGATGTTTGAAACCAGTTGCAAAGCTTAGTACTTGTGAATCATATACTACAACAGTTTTGCAATTGAGTGTATATATGTATAACAAAATATAGCACACATCTTAGAACAGAAATTGAAACACGCCGACTGAAGATCCTGTACCTGGCAAAAAGAAATGTTTGTTTACAGGGGATTTATTATATGGATCAAGCAATTTATATTATTCTTAAATTGTGTTTCATTGCATATGAAATGACACAATTTCCATCGATAAATCACTTACTTAGTTCTCTGTATGGATAGTTGATACCAGTGTAGTTTTCATAATATGAGACAAAACTTGCAGCTGGTGCAAGGGCTGAGTGCAGATCTCGAATTACGCCCTTTCTTCCCCAAATATTTATCTATAAGTAATATCATATAAACATTCTCAATATGGCATTATAATAATCGTTATGATAATAAGTTATTTATTTATTTGTTTGTTTGTGTGTTTGTTTGTTTGCTTGCTTGCTTGCTTGCTTGCTTGCTTGCTTGCTTACTTGCTTGCTTGCTTGCTTGCTTGCTTGCTTGCTTGCTTGCTTGCTTGCTTGCTTGCTTGCTTGCTTGCT
>JAUPMH010013013.1:0-10925 GCA_032270665.1 Metridium farcimen
CTTTTTGCAAGCAATTTTTCGGTCGCGCGGAATCGCACGTACGACAGAAAAATCGGAGAAAGTAGTATCTTGATACACCTTGATAAATCTTGATAGTATCTTCAACACCGCGCGATTTTGACGGAAAAATTCCTTGCAAAAAAGCCTAACCCTCTCCCCTCCCCTCCCCTCCCCTCCCCCTCCTTTTCCTCCCTTCCCTTTCCCCTATCCCAAAGAGCCAGCTATGCAGGCTACATCACTATAAGGTTTATGTAGAAATATATATAACATATTTTCAACTGTGAATGAATATGTTGAGAAGGAGACATATACAAAAAATGTACTACTGACTGGATCCAAGCCAGTAGATTGATAATATCATAATATTTAAAATAGATCTAGTCTTAATTTTAAGAGAAGGTCACTGCATGTATAGCAATGTGTTATTAACTTCAAATGGGTTATGAACTTCTGTTGCTGTTTATTGAACCTTGATTAATAATAATACAATGTTTTCTATAGCATCAATTCATGTACTTTCAACAACGCTTCACAAATTGATGTAAATAAGATAAAAGGAGAAAATATTAAAGTTACTTAGTATTTTGCAAAATCTCAACACTTTTTTTGTAATTGTATATATTCACTTGGCATAATATAACAATATTATTTAGCTTATTAGACTCTTTATTAGATTAAGAAAAAAAATACTAACTATTAAAAAACACTTATTCTGATTTCGTTTTCCCAGTTCTTTCGTACTTTTTCCTTTTTCAAATAAGATCGAAATAAGGCACGAACAAATAAACATAAGTAAGCTAAATATCAAAAAAGTTTATTTTTAAAAACAACATAACATCGCTCGTTGTTTGTACGGGCTACCTGTGGTGAAAGCAGTTTTCCACAGGTATCCCAATATGAGTTAAAATGAAAACAAGCGGAAAAAGTGTAGACTTGTTTTTCTATACTGACTTGCTCTTTTCCAAGTGAATCACTATTCTTAAAATGTAAAATACATCATAGCATATGCATTATCATTGCGTTAGTTGTTTAGCTAGTGACCTGTTGATTTCTAATGCAGAATTTAATACTAATTTTGCGAAATAAATCAGATATCGTTTGTTATATTTACTTTACATTGCGAATCGAAAAACCGTGGACACCCAGAAATATTTTAGAAATCGTTTATTGTTCGTTGAACAACTTACACAGAACTCTAACTACAAAACGTTTATCATACTACACATCAGTCAAACTTCTTGCGGTGATACTGTTGTTTCTGAGTTGTTCAACGAACAATAAACGATTTCCAAAATATTTCTGGGTGCCCACGGTTTTTTGATTCGCACTGTAAATGCATTGAAGAAAACTTGAACGATAAATAAAAATATATCAATCATCTCGAGTTGAACCCGGAAGTTAAATGTAAAAATGTTGGTCCCATTCAACATGGTGCGTGGATTAAATAGAATTTGAGTAGAAGCCATTTCTGATTCTTCCGAGATATCGCGACAGCATGAAACATTTCGCCCTTATCAAAACTAGGGGTAGTGAGAGCACAGTACAGGTGGCCAAACATTGAAAAAATGTTGTAAAACGGTCAAAAACCAGCCAGAATGACCGGCACCAAATAACTGACATATGTTCAAATTTATTTCAACAATAAATACTTATTTTAACTATCATTGCGTCACATATATTTACAGTACATATGGATTGTTTAGGCTGCCTGGTATTATTATGTAAAGTACATGGTCAGCGTGGTCCAGCAGGATCCTTGGAGTCTCACTGTTCTCTATTTTTCCGGCCCTTTTCTTTTCTAATCAAGGTTGGCTGTCACGCCGGTCAGTCAGTAAAAACCTGTTTTGTCGTGTCTTTTGAAAATATCCTGGATACACTTTGTTTCTCCTTATGTTGTACAGTAAACCCCTGCATATATAATAGAACAAATGATTTTGGCGTTCAGGCTGATGCGTTTCTTATATATATCGGGTACTTAGTGAGAAATCAGGCTGAAGATGTTCTTAAGATGTTATTAAAATTGTTTCTACTGTAATGCGTACTGCAGCCCCAAGAAATCTTTATATCATACCCCCCCCCCTTAGCGATATACTGTGTGTTTATAATGGTCCAGCACACATAATTAGATCAGCTCCACTGTTTGCCAATTTTTAATCTCTATTTTTTTTTTTACATAGGATCATGTTTCATTTGTCAGGCTGAATTGGTTCTTATATATACGGTACTTTATTGACCAAATTTCAGCCTGAAGATTCTTAATCCACTTGTTCTTTTATGCATACGGGTGTTTACTATACCTATCAATCTCCATGATGAAACTTAAGGGGTCTATATCTACTTTAAAGCTTAAAGACAAAACTAGTAATTAATGACAATAATTATTTAAAGTATGTCACGTAAAGTTAACATGTAAAAAAAACATATGTTACATCATAAGCTACATAACCTTCCAGATAGCCGACAGTGTGCTCATTTTCTCCCCATGTAGCCTGTTTACAGCCGCCCCCATCCCTCCCCCTACGGGGAGAAATTGTTTTAGGGGGAGGGGTGGGGCGGCTATACACAGGCTATCAGTGATGCTGACACGGAATCGAAAGGAAAGAAGTCGAAACAAGGATGTGAGGTTGCAGGGAATCGAACTCAGAACTTCTCCCACCAAAAAAAAACGCACGCTAACCAACTGTGCCATCCAAGCTTGCTCCTTAAATCTATACACGTCTGAATATATATGTATAAAAGTATATTTAAAAAGCTATCAACGTTCTTGAGATTGGTCTCCTTCGCAGACGTTTTTAGTGTCAACACGAAACGCTCCCTCCCCACAAACGGCTGCTTCGATTCGAACAACATTCCTTAATCTTTGTCATGTTTTTGAGCCAATCAGCGTACAGAAAATTGGGAGAGAGGGACACAGGAAGTCCGACACTAAAAAGGCTGCGAGGGAGACTATCTTGGGATCGGCTGTCAGTACTGATAAAGCATCCTGCTGGGTTACCTGTGTTTTACGTACTCCCTGACTCCGTGGAAGCCCAAAGCCCTAACCTCCTTTTCCGTATACTATATGGCATATTTTTATAATAACATTGAGTAATTAAAATAACCAGAGTGAAATACTATGTTAACCACTCTGATATCTTTATCAAAGCCGGTCAAGTGTCTTGTATATACTGTGGCATTTTACTCTTGGAACTTGGCAAGGGTAGAGTAGTTAGCATCCCCTGTCATTATCAAAACAGATCTATATATATAGAAGGCAATATTTTCAGCATCAATAAATTGATTGCATCGTGCTAATGTTATAACCATAACTCGCCAAAATTAAAAAATCGACGACAAAGAAGCTCGCTCGGTTCATAAAAGATGATCGGATTTTTGATAATTTATTTTTCGCGTCTAATTGAGCACGGTGCCGGAAGGTTTTCAGTTTGATTTACAAGCTTACTTGATCCTCTATCATGAAAAATGAAAAACTGAATTTATTATACAAATCAGGTATAACAAAGTGAAAGAAGACAATTAAAAAGCGAACAAAATATACACTATATACATCAATGTTTATGCCGAATCGTGTAATTATTATAGTTAAAGTTTATTTGTATCCAATCTGTTTTAATACCACAGTGCTAAATGAATGTTGTAAAGACGTGATATTCTCATTGTACTCATATGTTGTTTAAAATAAATATTGACCAAATTTGTTCAGAAACGTCCAAACACATTCACTCGAAAACTTCACAAGATTTATGTTTCTTCAAATGTTTTTATTTCAAGCTGCATATTTATTTTGAAAATATAACGAGAATATAATTATAACAAAACAATTTTGTTTAATTTCCAAATGAGTGCATACATTAATTATGATGTGTCACACAGTTATAGGGTGGGGAACGCAGTGGATTGACTGGTGTTGTGCTTTCGTTTTTCAGTTGTACCTATCAAAATCGTTGGAGCTAGTATGTTCAAAACGTACGCTTTGTATACGTATTCTCTTTATGTTTTAAATGTTTTCTCGAGTCAACTTAACACTGACATGTATGTTTATAGTTCATCGACAGCGTATACGTACTGCTTAGTAATTATCATATCACAGTATGCTAATTATACGGTATGTACACAGTGTACACGTAAAGAGCAGCCGTTCTACATCGTGTTTTTATCGACAGCCTTGACAACCAGTAAGACTGCTATTTAATTTATTTACACTCAACGGGATACCCCATTGTCTAAATTGATAACATTCGTTTATCTGAAAAAAATTTGCATGGAAAATTCTCTTGCTAGTTGGTATAAAAGTTATTACTTTCTGCTTGAGATTATAATCTCGTTCATCAATCAGAAAAAAAAATACAATTGCCCTGAAGATGGGCCATACTGACCTATAGATCCGAAATCTAGGCGTATGCAAAACATTTTGTAGTCGATGAATCAAAATAGATAATAATATTTTCTTTATCCGTTTACTTTGATTATAAACGAGAAAATTCGCTTTTTGAAAGATGTTCATGTCAAAATGTTTGTGCTGGTTGTAATTTAAGGCTTGGTTTTTCTAATCGAAGAATACGAAAGGTGGACAACTGACAAAAGACCTCATATTGTGGTAACAATTTGTACTCCTATCACCCTAAAACTGCAGTGAAATATTACTGGTGCGATCACATCTCCAACCGGAAATCCTACGAGATTAAACCAACTGCTTGGAATACCAAGTATTGAAAGTTGGAACTTCAGCTAGAAAAGACGCCCTTATCAGTAAAGTAGAGCTATACTGAACCCTACCCTATTTACAAGAGGACGTCCATCTCGCTAGAGCTGATAAAATCATGCAAAAACTATTATTAGCTCTTGATAATACTTCTTGTATTCACAAACTAGCTATATTGTAGTCATATATTAGAACAATTCAAGCTTTCCATCAATTAAAGTAGGCTAGATTTCGAAAACAGTTGGTAGTCATTATGAAATTATTTAAACTGAGAAATTCAAGAAGAAGAATTTCAATTAACGGAACTTTGAATTTCTTGAGTGTTTTGTGCCAGTACGCGTTAATTCACGGGTCAGAGGGTGAGGCAGTAGTTATGTTACGGTTGGATCAGTACAATTTGTGCGATGCGCTTGCTTTCTTCGTTGATTTTCCGTTGTTTATTCGAGTCAAAACAAAACTTTTAATAAAGGTTCTACCAGTCTGTGCTTTTATCTTTCAGTAAATGATTGTGCCTTCAGTAACAGAGGCTCCTAGTGTATTGATAAAGGGGCGTTACTTGAGAACATGTTTCTTGTTCGCTTCCTCTGCGAAGAAAGCGAACCGCCCAACAGGCTAGATGACAGGCGTGGTTTTAAAAACAATAGTAGCCACTCCTTACTAAAATATTCTCTTGACACTTTTACCCAATAATCAACCAATCGACGCATCTATATGCCGTTTCCTTAGTAACTGCCTTACGTCGCAAAAATGTCATTGTGCTTGTCGTAAAAATGCGGGGGTAAATATGATGCTAATTATAACTCGCCGGGTCCCCCTAGGGAGACTTTCGTCAGCCGCAAGACTTCGGGTGTGGTCATTGACGTTTGTTTAGTTGGCGAGCAAGATGGCGTCTAGTGAAGAGGGCTCAACGCATACAAGAACGATCCAGAAAAGAGCCATAAAAACGCAGGATCAGGCTTGTCAATTTGATGCTTCGCTTCTCGAAGGTTAGCCAAATGATTGTGTTGTGTAATGTGGCTATGTTTATGGGTTCGTTAGCGAACAATAGCCAAAAACCACTCGAGATTTGATCCTAACTCGCTTTATAAACTCCATTTTGTAGAGGAAACAGCCACGTGCGAAGCTTGTAGCCAGATATCATGGTAAGTGAAATGATTGTAGCTATTTAGAGGTTGATTTGGGCCTGTTTGAAGCCGAAGGTTCACGATAATGTTGTTCTTCGTGAACCATAACTGAACACACGCATGTTGCTTGGTGAACGCAAATATGCCGGTCGCTCCACCAACTCTCGGTGTTATGTCCTCTTCATGACACTCTTCCATAGCATTATAATCGACTATTTCTTTGAAGTACTATTAAAGCAGAGACACTGTTAAATATATCGAGAAGATTGAGAAGAGCTCAGCAGTGTCTATCACTCGCGGCATTGTGAAAACACAACGCAATGTTTTTTTATTGTGCAGAATTTTCGAAAAAGACAAAATATGAGCATAACTTATGGCTTATCGTCTGCCCATATACTGTATTGTGCTTGCTTTTTACCGCTTGAAGAAATATTTAATCGTTCAAAGCTACAATAAGCCGTATATACAGGCGTTTTATTATAGTTTTGTTTGTATCGGGTGCTAATGTGATGGTGATGTCGCGTTCGAACGACTACACAACATGGCCCAACTAGGGTCGCCTTTTTTCTTAAATTATGGATGGACTTTCACCAGCAGTAACCCCGAATAGATTTTTTTATCACTTTTGAATTGGGTATAATTATTGTAGACCGTACCATTGGCTATTATATCGATGTTTTTAATTATTTCCAAACGAAAAGCAGTCAAAAGAAGGACAAGCGGTATCATAGAAGTGCATGTTGAATTCGATTTAACCCAAACTGCTTCCTGTTAGAAAAAAAATTCTCCATAACATATTTCTGTTGGATTTATGATTGTAGCACTACGTGATAACCTCAAAATATAACTTCGTCAAGCCTTACACCTTGTGTTGATAATTTCTGATAATTCCGAGTGTTTTTGTTGGGTTTTGGTGCTGTATTTTCGATAGTTTTAGTCAAATCTTTCGTTTCTTTAATCCAAAAGTGAGCTTCCGGCGCGTTGTGTTTACTTTGCGTTCCTTTGTCTTGTTTTGCCATGAATTTTGTATTATGATTATTCGAGGGATCTATGAATTGTATATATTTTTTCCTCTAATATAGTGTTTCCAAGGTCTAACTTCAGATATATATCTGATTTCATTCAATAATCATTATTTCTAAACGACGTCATAAATTTTCCTGTTTGCATCGACCTTCACAGAGTTTTCACAACTCATATATATTTTTTCTTTCCTTCATCAAAAAATGGCTGTGTATTTTAATAACCACTGATTATATCACAGTATTTTTTGTTTTCATGTATAAAAATATAGGTTAAATTTAAGATAAATGTGAAGGATCCCATTAATACAGCTATATGACTATAAAGCATTCTTTTCAATTCTTGCTATGCTAAACTAGGCGAAGGATTGAAGCATGTTATACCTCGTATTCCTTTTTTTTTCTTAAAAAAAAACTTACTCTGTCCTCAGCCACACCCAATGTTTTGTCCAAAAACAAAACATGTTTAGAAAACCTCATGTGACCTAAAAATTCCCCAAAGTTATGTTTAAAAACACCTATTCAAATTTATGTATTTTTTTTTTCTTTTAAAATTTCATCAAAGCATCCTTGAATATCCCAATTTGTCAGAGCTGTCACATTGACATAGATTAGAATAAATGCCCTTTTGTTGGAAACAGCTGGTTTGCTGATGGTTGAAAAAAAAACAGGACACACCTTATTCTTTTAGAACTTCTTCAATACATTTTTTCTTAATTGTGAAACATTTTGTTTTCATTTCTGACATTTCAAATTATGTTGTTAGAAATAGTTACTTATTTATTCTGTCGAGTAAAAATGAACACCAGTTTGTCAGAGGATACAGTGGTTGAATAGCTTGTCCACCATTTACCTTCAAACCACTAATTTTTTCATCAGAGCCCTATTTTTGATTAGATTGACTAATTTTCTTTTGTTATTATATGTACAAACTTGTTTGTTTTGGTATTTATAATGATGTTTTTATAGTCTTAATACTCCATAAATAATAAGTTTAATATTGAATGGTTTTATATATATATTTCTTTGTTCTTAGCACCAGGGATGCTTTAGAGAGCTGCTATTCACAACCTCACGTTATACAGGTACATTTGACAAACAATTTACTATTTATTATTATTAAAGATGGATATCTTTAAGTGAACTGAAGTTCACAAGAATATACTCTCAAGTATGTGTAAATACTTAATATTTGTGCATGAAGTAAAGCTGATTTTGGCTTGCACGATTTAGAGATATTAATCACTTATTACGACAAGTTATAATTTAAGTGAACCTGTAATGACGACAGCATGCATATAGTGAATACACTATTGTACAAGTACTTGGAAGTTTTAGACACTTGATAAATAAATGTAATATCTATCAGCCTGATGACCGGTATAATCTTATGCAGTCTCTGACTTCACAGTTTTTTATTAAGACATTTCAAATGTTGTTACATGCCGCCTTCATCAGTTTGAATATCTTAATAAAAACTGTGAAGTCAGAGGCAAAAATATTTTATAATTGAGCAAACATGGACCAAACTGCAAGTGTAGCATTTTATATGCCAATGTAAAATACATGTTTTTGATCATATTCATGCGAATTTGCACATTGAAATATTAAATTATTATTATCATTTTTGATACTAGCTTGATCCTGAAGGACATGTTCAGCGAACTACCGTTATAAAAGTTGTACCAGCTGATGAGGAAGATTATCAGGTAAATGATAACTTGTGATGTTAACTCAAAATATTTTAGTCTGACTAATATTAGTAGTAAATTAGTATTTAATTAAGCAGTATCCACCACTCATCATTGTCAAGAACTGAATAAACAAAATAGTGGATTCTGCTTGAAATATTCAGAAAAAATGTCTTGATATTATCATTATATTACAGTGCAAATCGCCGTACCGTAGTCACCTACAAAAACTTGTGATTAATTTTTGACATTTTTTCATCTCAATCGGACCAATTACAGACATCAAAGTTTCTTAAGTCTCCACCTCTTGATATAAAGTCCGCCTCTCAATATAAACTTGTACCTGATTGGTCCGATTGAGATGAAAAAATGTCAAAATAATGTCAAAAATTTAACAAATGTTTTTGTAAGTGACTACGGTACGGCGAGTCACACTAACCATGTTTTATACTTTTAAAATTAAATGTGTCTTTCTTGGTTGATCATTATGTTATTATTTTGCTGTTATAGTTCTCATACTAACTGTTTCTATTTCTTTGTTTGCAAAGAGCAGAGTACTCTATCATGTTTACATTTAAGATTAAATGTGTCTTTCTTGGTTGATCATTATGTTATTATTTTGCTGTTAGTTCTCATATTAATTGTTTCTATTTTGTTTGCCAGCAAAGAGCAGAATCACCTACTATCCGCTATGCTAATAGCGGTCGTTGTAATGGGACAGACAGTCCAACAACTGTTATCGTTTCGCCCGGAGATCATATACACGTAAAAGAAGAATATATGTTACAACCAGATGATGACTATTTACCTACACACTCGCCAAACGTATTCTCTGATGAGTAAGTTTTGTATTCATTCTATGAAATAATATGTAGACATTAAGTAGACTAAGTGGGTGTTTTTATGGACAATTTATCTAGCAAATGTATAGAGTTTTGTATCCCACAATATATAAGATACAGTCAATCAGAAAGCAGTAATGTTGTTGTATATTCGGCAGTATTCAACTGGGGCCAGTTGTACGAAGGGTGGATAAAGTTATCCGCGGATAAAAGTTATCCACTGCATAGGTTTTTTATAGATTTTATCCGCTGGATAAGGATTTATCCGCTGGATAGCGCTATCCACCCTACGTACAACCGGCCCCTGTCCTATGAAATGCAGCAATTAGCTGTATGTTCTTTGTTGTGGGAGATGTGGGACTAAATAGTAATTAAATAAATGAAAACTAGAGAGTAATCTAGGCTACATTGATGTGTGATATAATTAAATATGATACCAAATAAAATGATATTTATAACACCATAACAAATTAATCACAACTTAAAAAAGTCAGTAAAGTTAAATATCACTTTTTATGGTGTTACAAGTTTCACTTTATTGACTATAGTAATTAAATATTTTTTTTATAATTTTTCATAGCACACTGTGGATATCCAATTAGTCACTTGTATTGTCTTATAATAAAAACTATAGCCTAAAGGCTCATTTGCATGCTAGAATATGCAAGTCACTAATGGGATATTTCACTGCATTACACTCAAAACCATTGTATAATTATTATATTATTATTATTTTGGTGCCTTGAGGTGAACTGAGTATTATTATTATTGCTTATATATACACCTATTTCAAAAATCGTTGTCGCAAACAAAGCCACAGTCCAAACTCTAAAGATTGCAAAGGATGTTGGTATTTCTTAGTATATTTTGGTTTGTACGTGTTTGTGTTATAGGACCATAACAAGTTGTTACAGTGTAAGATGATGAAACAAATATTTATTGAAAAACGTTTAATATATCACAAATTTTGTTCATATTACCGACATCCTTTGCAGGTTTCAGAGTGTGGACTGTGGCTTTGTTTGTGACAGCGATTACTGAAATAGGTGTATATGTAAACTATCTAAGTGAGTTAGACAATAACATACATTTGTGGTCAATCCTTATGTGCATCTACTGATTCAGGATTGTACCACAGGTAGCCCATTCAGTAAGAATGTGAATTGCAGACAGAAAGGAGTTATGAGCATGAAACACAATAATGATTGCTTGTTGTTTGTATTGATATTTTTGTAGTGGAGACAGTCCTACAATGGTAAGAGAAGCAAGAAGAACATCAGAGTAAGTAATGGCACATTATTATTTTTCTTTCAATAATATTTTGACAACTCTAGTATTAATCACAAGAATATCTAGATTTTAAAACATGAAATTTGATATTATCATGATTGAAAAAATGTGGTATCCAAATTTACAACAATTTTTGTTTCTCATACATATCATTTATGTTCACTGGTAGAGTGCAATCATTATACCCGTGAAACAAGTAGCACTAATTAGTACTAAATAGTGCTAATTAAACAATAGAAAACAATAGAATTAGC